>SKCR01043753.1:0-37114 GCA_019454045.1 Zanthoxylum bungeanum
ACTAGTCTCTGTAATCGGAAAGTCATGACCTAGTCATACTTCCGATTTGCTGCAAGCTTTAGAGAGTACTAGTACCGTATCCTGTGTGACATCATCTCTATATGACTGAAGTGATACTCACATCTTGACATCACATCCAATACACTACGATTCTCAGTAAACCCCATACAGACGTACACAAACCTAAGGTAAAGCTTTGGACGACCAATACCAAAGCAAACTGATTGTCGTAAGTAATAGCGATGCAAGTCTCAGGTTAAAGATCACATACACCTATCCTGATTCGGATTCCCATAGACACATAGTCATACTACCAATGGGACTCCAAGAGGGTGTATCCAGACGAAGCTGTTCCTGAGTCCAACGGCTAATAGAACCTCTTATCACACTTTCATAAGTATCAAATACTTAAATATATGAGAAACTATGTCGTTAAGCTTCCATAACGCGCAACAAGTGTAATACTAGTCTATTCCGCATTATCGATGTCCAGTCTCGATAATACTACGACTAAGGAATTTAATGATTAACCGTTCATGGATTAATATTGTCCATATCTATTAATCTGATTTAATCATAAGGACTTTTTATCATTAATAATCCAAAGTAATCCAAGTACATAATGATAAACCATTCAATTTCCTTTTGTCACATAGTTAATTATAACAAAAACACAATTATCTTTTTTACAAATAGTGATGTTATGGGTCATAATGTCCAACAATCTCCCACTTGGCTCATGCCGATCACTCAAGTATCTAACACCTGAACTGTGTATGTGTCAATCAAACTTTTGCTCCAAGATAGCTTCATAAGGGATCTATAATGTTGTCATCCTGATCGATCTTCACATCGCCATGATATATGATCTCAGAATCAGATTGAAACCGTTCGAAGTTTCTGTTTGGATCGTGATGAGACCCGGGCGATTTCCTTAGCCTGTGCTTATATCCCATTATTTTCATAATACAAAGGTACTGGTGTTGGAAAAAATAACCAAGCCCCAAGATCAACAAGAACAAGCAAAATATATATAAATACATGAATGAATAAATTGAAGTATGGCGGAATCATACTCACAATACTTGAAAATGGATGCTTAAGATGATGCGAAATTCCTCCCTTGTGCAGTGAAGCTCTCGGCCAAGAAGAAAAGAGGGACTCCAAGTCGAGTTTGATCCTTCCAAGCTCAAGGATTAGTTTCCCATATCACCTATGTATGATCCCTTGAAGGTGCTAGCCTTTGTTGTGATTTTGAATGCACAACTTCTTCAAATCTTGCCACAAAAATTGAAGAAATGGAGAGCCCAAAACTGCATGTAGTTTCGGCAATGTGAGAGAGAGAGGAGTGTAATGATTTTTGTTACAAAAAATCAATTTATATTTATGCCATAATATTTATTAAATTAATAATATAAACTTATGACACAAATCATGCAATGGCTTAGAGTGTCAAACACTCAAACTCCATGCAAAACCATTGAGTGTATTGTACACTATCACCATGCAATGTATTATACAATTAAATAATGCAATAAAATGACATGTGTCATGTGGGCCCCACACGTTTCCAAATGAAAGTGGGCCCACGTGCACTCACGCGTTCGGGTTCGATATTTCCGAAATACCGAACTTACGTCGCGACGTTAATTAAATCGAATTTAAATAAATAATTGCGCCTAGCGAAATTATTATTTACGTCGCTAACGAATTAATTCTAAATTAACTCGTTTGCCCGAATTAAAATCTAATTTTAATTTCGCGTCGAAATCGAATTTCGATTATTATATCGAATATAATAATTTTACGATTAATTCCAAATTAATCGTTCTCTCTCTATGTATAGTACTTTATCCAAGATAAAGTCTCTCCGTAATTAATCCAAGATTAATCGAGTTTGAATCATACGTCATTGGTGAATCTTCGGGAAGCGACCCAAGAGATCTCTGGATATGTTGGCAGTAAATACGGCCGTCAGATTATCGAATACGTACGTACCAAGTACTACGTTTTTACCGATTTACAAGACAAGGTTAGCCTCTAGCAAAACGCCATGCCTACCCAATTCTCCAGAAATCTTATTGGAATATAAGATCTATAACAGGCGTAGTATACCGTAGTATAGTGTATATCGAACCAGTATCGGATGATCACATGTAAGGCCTGGGGCTGGAGATGTGTCTGCCCCGTACGATACACATATCGGACATCAAGCAACCAGTCTCTTTGAATCGGATAATCCTGACCTAGTCATATTATCCCGATGGTTGCAACCATTATAGAGTACTAGTTCTGTATCCCTCGCGATCATCATCTCCATATGTCTGAAGTGATACTTCCATCTTGACATCACACCCAATACACTACGATTCTCGATAAACCCAGAAGAGGTGTACACAGAACCCGTTAAAGCCCTGGACCACCAAAACTAAAGTTTACCGATTGTCGTAAGTACTAGCGATGCAAGTCTCAGGTTAAGATCATATGCACCTACCCTGAAGCGGACTCCCATAGACACGCAGACATACTACCAATGGGATTCCGCGGGGTCTATCCAGAGCGAAGCTGTTTTCCGTACCATCGGTAAAACACAACCTCCTACCGCACTTGCATAAGTATCCTATACTTAAATATATGAGAACTATGCCGTTGTGCCCTCACAACATGCACAAGTGCAGTACTAGTCTATTCCGCATTATCGATGTCCAATCTCGATAATACTACGACTAGGGATATTTAATGATTAAACCTTTATGGATTGATACCGTCTCATATCATCACAATCCGGAACTAATCATAGGGACTCTTACCATTTATATCAAAGTAAATAAATTACAAAACGGTAAAAGGCAATTTCATTACTACATAGTTAATTTTGTACAATAATACAATATCATTTACAAAATAGTGACGCTATGGGTCATAACTGTCTAACAATCTCCCACTTGGCCTATAGCCAGTCACTCAAGCATCTAATACCTGAACTATGTATGTGTCGCTCAAACTTTTCCGAGGAATTATTTTCGTCAGCGGATCTGCAATGTTGTCCTCTGATGCGATCTTTTCGATCTTCACATCGCCACGATGTATGATCTCTCGAATCAGATGGAATCGTCGAAGAACATGTTTGGATCGTTGATGAGACCTTGGTTCCTTAGCCTGCGCTATGGCCCCGCTATTGTCACAATACAATAAAACGGGCTCAGCTGCTAATGGAACTACTCCTAATCCAACTAGGAATTTTCGGATCCAAACCGCTTCCTTTGCTGCTTCAGCTGCTGCAATGTACTCCGCTTCAGTTGTTGAATCGGCAACAGTATCTTGCTTGGAAGATTTCCAGCTCACTGCTCCGTTATTCAAGCAAAATATGTACCCGGTTTGCGACTTGAAGTCGTCTCTGTCGGTTTGGAAACTTGCATCGGTATACCCAGATACCTCAAGTTCTCCATCTCCATAGATTAAGAAAACATCCTTAGTTCTCTTAAGATACCTAAGGATACTCTTAACCGCCATCCAGTGATCCTTTCCTGGATCGGCCTGATATCGACTACACATGCTCAAAGCATAGGACACATCAGGTCGTGTACATATCATGGCATACATGATCGATCCAACTGCCGAGGCGAACGGAGTCCGACTCATGTTGTCTCTCTCATCTTGTGTTTTAGGACACATGTCCCTAGATAGATAGACGCCATGTGATGTTGGCAACAGTCCCCTCTTGGACTGATCCATGTTGAATCTCTTCAACACTTTATCAATATATGTACTCTGGGAGAGTCCAAGTAGCCTTCTAGATCTATCCCTGTAGATCTTTATTCCTAGAATAAAAGCTGCTTCTCCCAGATCTTTCATGGAGAATTTCAATGAAAGCCAAGCTTTCACCGACGTTAACATGGGAATGTCATTGCCTATAAGCAATACATCGTCGACATAAAGGACAATAAAAGTCAGTGCACTCCCACTAACCTTCTTATATACACAAGGATCATCTACGTTTTGAATGAAATCATATTCTTTTATGACCTCATCAAAACGTTGGTTCCATGACCTCGATGCTTGCTTCAGTCCATAAATGGACCGATTTAACTTACAAACCTTGTTTGCAAGTCTTGGTGCGATAAAACCGTCAGGTTGTTGCATATAAACATCCTCCAACAGGTTTCCGTTAAGGAAAGCGGTTTTAACGTCCATCTGCCATATTTCGTAATCGTAATATGCAGCTATCGCAAGCATTATCCGAATGGATTTAATCATGGCAACGGGTGAGAAAGTTTCGTCATAATCAACTCCAAGTTGTTGACGATACCCCTTCGCTACGAGCCTAGCTTTGTACGTTTGTACGTTGCCATCCATGTCGGTCTTCTTCTTGAAGACCCATTTGCATCCAATAGGCTTTACGCCTTCTGGTGCATCAACTAGTGTCCAAACTTGGTTGGTATACATGGAATCCATTTCGGCCTTCATGGCCTCTTGCCATAAAGTGGATTCGATACCTTGTATCGCTTCCTCATACGTAGCCGGTTCAGTATCCTCAATAAGATTAATATCTACATGAGGTGAGATCAGGAATCCATACCTCTCAGGTATTACCCTGACTCTCTCCGACCTACGTAGTCCTTGTGTAATTGAAGATTGTGGTTCAGTCTCATCCTGGATGGACTGTTCATGTTCCGTTCTCGATTCATTGCCAGGAACAGTATCACTACGACTTTCATCGAGTTCTACTTTCCTCCCACTAAACACTGCATTTAGGAATTCCTTCTCAAGGAAAACCGCATGTGTAGAGCAACAAATACTTTGTTCTCTTGTGGGTAATAGAAGTAATATCCTTTGGTTTCCCTAGGATATCCAACAAATAGGCATTTATCTGATTTGGGTTCAAGTTTGGTACCTTCCAAACGTTTGACGTATGCCCAGCAACCCCAAATCTTCAGGAATGAGAAACCTGGTTTCTTTCCTGTCCATATCTCATACGGAGTCTGTTCAACAGACTTTGACGGAACCCTATTCAAAATAAGAATTGCACTTTCTAATGCATGTCCCCAGAAGGATATAGGTAGCTCAGTGCGACTCATCATCGACCTTACCATGTCAAGCAAGGTACGGTTTCTCCGTTCAGACACACCATTTAATTGTGGTGTTCCAGGAGGAGTCCATTGTGAAAGAATACCATATTCTTTCAAGTAATCTTGAAACTCATTACTTAAGTATTCGCCACCACGGTCCGACCGTAATGTCTTAATACTCTTGCCTGTTTGTTTTTCAACTTCGTGTCGAAACTCTTTGAATTTCTCAAAAGTTTCCGACTTGTGCATCATTAGATACACATAACCATAACGCGATGCATCATCCGTAAAGGTTACGAAGTATCGATATCCACCTCTAGCCTGGCTAGACATGGGCCCACAAACGTCACTATGAACGAGGGCTAACAGTTCAGTGGCGCGTTCACCTTTACCACTAAAAGGTGATTTAGGCATTTTGCCTAATAAACAAGATTCGCAGACGTCATATGAATTTGGATCAAATCCGTCCAAGTACCCACTCTTCGAAAGTGTGGATATGCGAGTCTTGTTGATGTGTCCCAGACGACAATGCCACAAATAAGTTTCTTCCTTTGGATTACTCATTTTGAGCCTTTTGTTTGTTATTTTACGTTTTGGAGATTTATTTATATTCAAAATATAAAGACCATTATTTGCATCGGCAGTGCAAATTTCTGCATCATCTTTATATAAATAACACCTGGTGTTTTTAAATACAAAAGTGTACCCATACTGGGTTAACAAAGATACAGAAATAATATTCCTAGTTAAACTAGGAACAAAATAACAGTCATTTAGTTTAAGTACATGCCCCGAGGGCAGTTCCAAAACAAAAGTGCCTACGGCCAAAACAGCAACAGAAGTTCCATTTCCAACTCGTAGATCTACCTCCCCCGAAGCCAGTCTCCTGCTATCATGCAGATCCTGCACATCAGTACAAATATGAGAACCACAGCCAGAATCAAAAATCCAATTTTTATTAAGACTAGAAGTAGTCATATTTATCTCAATAACAAACATACCTGAGGCCGGTGCCTTGCCCGCCTGTATGTCCTCCTTGTGTCCCTTGTTCATGCGGCAGTCACGCTTCCAGTGACCTTTCTTGCCGCATTTCAGGCAAACATCTTGAGACTTGTCCCTTGGCTTCCCAGAAGCCTTTGTTGACTTGGCCTTGCCTTTGTTTCTATGCTTTTTCTTCTTAACACCCCCAGTTGCCTTGAGCCCAGCTTTCGGCGTTTGAGATGTTGATGCAAAGTGCGCCTCGCGCTTGTTGCCTTTCAGAAGCTCTTCTCTGACTCCTTGAGAATCGATAATAACTCTCCAAGAGTATCATCCGAATTCATCAATTTGTAGTTGATGACAATCTGTTTCCAAGTATCGGGTAGTGACTGTAGAAGTACATCTATAGACAGCTCAGCCTCCAAGACTATACCCATATTAGCCAATTCATCAATATCGGCTATCATTTGAGTCCCATGGACCTCAACAGAACTACCATCAGTCATACGGGAGCGAAAGATTTTCTTCACTAACTCGTACCTCGCCATCCGCTTATTTGCGGTGGTGAAGATCTTGCAATCTTGCCATCATATTATAAGGATCCAAGTCCCTATTCTGGCGGCGAAAGTGTTGAGTCATTGAAGCAAGCATGATCGACTGAGCCGTGTCACAATCATCACTGTGAGTTTTCCATAACTCCAGCTCAAGTGGCTCAGTGGGCTTAGGCCCGAGGGTTTTGTATCGTATACAGTATCCTCTCCGCCCCAAGGACTATCCTTAGGTTCATTTCCCAGTCGGCGAAGTTGGTGCCCTTGAACACATTATCACCCATGATTATGTCACGGACATTTCCTTTGTTTGCCATCTTAACTACGATAATCTAATTATCTAGTTAACGATATGTGGGTACAGTCAAACTGTTACATAAAAAAATAACATTGTATTAGTCCAACTAATGTGTAAATATTGACGAAATAAGTTGTGTAAGCGCGTAAAGCTAAGTATCTGAACGATAATTGCAAATTCAATACTAGCCTCCCACTATTTTCTGCAAGTCTCTAACCCTCTGTTGAGTACTCGGGAAATCCAATTTCCTAGTGGGCTAGGATCCCGTTAAATAACACACAACCTTGACTTTGGCCAACAAATTGTATGATATTTAACTAGGTAGATCTCGAAGATCAATTGGATCCCATCCAATTCCTAGATCCGGTAGGTGGACATCTAAGTCCGAAACATATACATATGTCAATGCATCCATACATTTTCCTAACCATTTCCTCTGAATCAACTAAGCCTTGGCTTTGGCACAACAAACCTAATGATTCCAGTTAAGCGGGACCCATTGACGAGGAAAGTTTCGTAATCAATGTCGATGGACAAGAAGTGATCTTGACTTTGGCCAACAAATCACAACTTGGACAGGACACCGATGTGGAACAAAACTCTCATGATTCAAACACATCCTCAATTGACAAAGGTCTTGACTTTGGCCAACAAACCAATGCCAATTTCGGATCTTGAGAAAGAATCATTCAACGGAAGGAAAATCGCTTAATATTGTTGAGGGATTTTTCGCGTAATTGGCAACCAATTAATTTATCTTTGTTAGGTCTCATCATCATACACCCTTAAGCATGCTTCTAAAACATCATAAAGCGCGTAAAGTAAAGTAATAGCGATATACGGATGGATATGAACAACTTGTTCCTAGAACAAATCACTCCCTTTCCTCTCCCCGCTAGCACTATTCTACTCTTACCCAATTACATAATACAATAAGAGAAACCTCATTTACATTGAGGGGAATTAGGTGAGAAGAGAATACAAAGAGACAATAAGAGAAAGGCTGGACACGCAGGTCCAATTTATAAATTCTAAATTTACAATAATTTCTAAAATTACCCTTCCCTTCTAATATCCATCCGATATACACTATTCATACATCACATCCAATTCATTCATTCAAGGCATGTTATACAACCAATCAAATCCAATTAATTAGTCTTTAATTAGGTGACAATACAATGTTCAAACAATTGTTTGCATTTGCGCGAGTCCAACTCAATTTGAGAATAAATACTTATAGTATGAATTCACGAATTATATCGAACTACTCGTTAAATCCAATTTAAGTCGTATTCAATACTAATCCTATTATTTAATTCTAAATTAAATATTTACACTTTTATTGTGCTTTTATAACTTAGATTCCAAATCTAATACAATCGGGTCTCAAAGCCCAACTAACATCTAATGTCCGTTTAATTAAAGTCCGATGGGCTTTCAATTGATTTCTTTAGGCTTGGGTTTTGGTCAATGTATGGGTCAAACCCAATTACCAAGCCCAATAAGGAATCACCCTCATATGCCATAAAATCAATATCAAGCCCATAAGGCCCAATTAAACATAAAAGCCCATTTATTACATTTGGGCTTAAATGGTGTGATTTAGGCCCATTTTGGATCCAATCCAAATGGTCCAAATCTACTTGGCCAACCAAGCCCATTATGTCAAATATAATAGTTTTAGGCCCAATTCAAAATTAAGCCCAACTAACCAAATTTTAAAATTCCAAATTTTATAACTTAATTAATTAAAGTGTATTATCATGATTAATCCTTTAAATCAATATTCCCAAAATATCAAATTAATCCATTAATCATATTTTTATCTTAAATATATGTCCAACATTATTTAATCAAAAAATCAAGTCCCTAATCCTCCATCAAGCATTCGGCCAAGGTGATTAAAATGGTTCCGATTTCGTTTTCAATCCAATCGAGTTACAAATCATCATTCCATATTGTTTCAAGTCATCTAATGTCTTAAAATTAAAAAATCATCTAGTCCATATGCTTGCATGTATTCGGCCAAGCCTCATTTGGGTTGGAAAAATTAATCCAATTATTTTCCATGAAATTGATGATGTATAATCTAAATAACATACATAAGCATATTTAATCAAGCAAACTCATCAAATCATGCTTCATACAATTTTCCCCAAATAACATCCTAATATATTTGCATGCTCTTTAAGCTCAATGATACCATTGTTGGAAAATATATACCAAGCCCCAAGATCAACAAGAACAAGCAAAATATATAAATACATGAATGAATAAATTGAAGTATGGCGGAATCATACTCACAATACTTGAAAATGGATGCTAAGATGATGCGAAATTCCTCCCTTGTGCAGTGAAGCTCTCGGCCAAGAAGAAAAGAGGGACTCCAAGTCGAGTTTGATCCTTCCAAGCTCAAGGATTAGTTTCCCATATCACCTATGTATGATCCCTTGAAGGTGCTAGCCTTTGTTGTGATTTTGAATGCACAACTTCTTCAAATCTTGCCACAAAAATTGAAGAAATGAGAGCCCAAAACTGCATGTAGTTTCGGCAATGTGAGAGAGGGAGAGTTGTTATGTTTTTTGTTACAAAAAATCAATTTATATTTATGCCTAATATTTATTAAATTAATAATAAACTTATGACACAAATCATGCAATGGCTTAGAGTGTCAAACACTCAAACTCCATGCAAAACCATTGAGTGTATTGTACACTATCACCATGCAATGTATTAACAATTAAATAATGCATAAAATGACATGTGTCATGTGGGCCCCACACGTTTCCAAATGAAAGTGGGCCCACGTGCACTCACGCGTTCGGGTTCGATATTTCCGAAATACCGAACTTACGTCGCGACGTTAATTAAATCGAATTTAAATAAATAATTGCGCTAGCGAAATTATTATTTACGTCGCTAACGAATTAATTCTAAATTAACTCGTTTGCCCGAATTAAAATCTAATTTTAATTTCGCGTCGAAATCGAATTTCGATTATTATATCGAATATAATAATTTTACGATTAATTCCAAATTAATCGTTTCTCTCTATGTATATAGTACTTTATCCAAGATAAAGTCTCTCCGTAATTAATCCAAGATTAATCGAGTTTGAATCATACGTCATTGGTGAATCTTCGGGAAGCGACCCAAGAGATCTCTGGATATGTTGGCAGTAGTAAATACGGCCGTCAGATTATCTGAATACGTACGTACCAAGTACTACGTTTTTACCGATTTACAAGACAAGGTTAGCCTCTAGCAAAACGCCATGCCTACCCAATTCTCCAGAAATATTCTTATTGGAATATAAGATCTATAACAGGCGTAGTATACCGTAGTATAGTGTATATCGAACCAGTATCGGATGATCACATGTAAGGCCTGGGGCTGGAGATGTGTGTCTGCCCCGTACGATACACATATCGGACATCAAGCAACCAGTCTCTTTGAATCGGATAATCCTGACCTAGTCATATTATCCCGATGGTTGCAACCATTTAGAGTACTAGTTCTGTATCCCTCGCGATCATCATCTCCATATGTCTGAAGTGATACTTCCATCTTGACATCACACCCAATACACTACGATTCTCGATAAACCCAGAAGAGGTGTACACAGAACCCGTTAAAGCCCTGGACCACCAAAACTAAAGTTTACCGATTGTCGTAAGTACTAGCGATGCAAGTCTCAGGTTAAGATCATATGCACCTACCCTGAAGCGGACTCATAAACACGCAGACATACTACCAATGGGATTCGCGGGGTCTATCCAGAGCGAAGCTGTTTTCCGTACCATCGGTAAAACACAACCTCCTACCGCACTTGCATAAGTATCCTATACTTAAATATATAAGAACTATGCCGTTGTGCCCTCACAACATGCACAAGTGCAGTACTAGTCTATTCGGCTTTATCGATGTCCAATCTCGATAATACTACGACTAGGGATATTTAATGATTAAACCTTTATGGATTGATACCGTCTCATATCATCACAATCCGGAACTAATCATAGGGACTCTTACCATTTATATCAAAGTAAATAAATTACAAAACGGTAAAAGGCAATTTCATTACTACATAGTTAATTTTGTACAATAATACAATATCATTTACAAAATAGTGACGCTATGGGTCATAACTGTCTAACAACTGGGCTCAGTACTCAACAGAATTACTCATAAATCCAATAGGAATTTACGGATCCAAACTTGCTTCTTTTGCACCTTCAGCTTGCAACAATAATTCCGTTCTGTTGCGTGAATCGGCAACAATATCTTCTTGGAAGATTGCCAGCTCATATCCCGTTGTTCAAACAAAATATGTCCCTCCGATTACGACTTACAATCATCTCTTATCGGTTTGGAAACCCTCATACCTACATCGGAAACCAGTCCACCTCAAGTTCTCCTTCTCCTAGACTAAAAAAAGCATCCTTAGTTCGTCTAAGATACCTAAAGATATTCTTAACGGCAATTCAGTGACCATCAGCTGGATCGGCCTGATAGCGACTGCACATGCTCAAGCATACGAGACATCAGGTCGCGTTTACATATCATGGTGTTCCTGATCGATCTGATGTGGAAGCATTCAGGATCTGACTCATTGTATCTCTCTCTATTTTGTTTTAGGACATATATGTCCTTAGATAGAGAGACGTATCATTTGGCACGGAAGCAGCCCCATCTTGGACTGATCCATGTTGAATCTCTCCAACACTTTATCAATGTATGAGCCTAGGAGAGTCCAAAGCGCTTTCTAGATCTATCCCGATAGATCCTTATTCCCAAAATAAAGGCTGCTTCTTTCAGGTCTTTCATGAAGAAATTTTAACGAACCAAGCTTTCACAGATTGTAGCATGGGAATGTCATTGCGAGAAGCAATACATCATCAACGTATAGGACAATTGTTGGCATGTATGCCCTAGAGCTACATGTGATGTAAACGGTTTCATGTGTTTTGAAATAAAATAATGCATTATTCATTTATCAAATTGTTTTTTTATTTTTCGCATATTATATATCTTCGTAAATACCGTAGATTACTTATGTACCTTCAGACTTAGTGTATGAGTGTCATACACCAGAGGATTTAAGTCTGAAGTTAGTAATCTTAAATAGTCCATAGAGAGCAAACAAAGCGGGTACTTTATTTGTGGTTTATCTATAGTTGCGGACCATTCTATATTTGTCTGGCAATCTTAATCCGGATCGTCCATGTAGAGACATGAGAATGGAGGCACCTTGTATGATGCGATCATATAGGACTGGACCCATATAGAAATGACATTCTTATAATATCCGTTAAGAAAAGAAAGTCATTCCAATCTACTTGATGGTCATATATGGATTGATCTTAATCCTGAGTGTACTACGAACTCCTGCATGGCAAGTTGAGTCCTTTGATTTACAAAGGTGAGGTTGGTGTTGCAGTCCCAACCAATAGCTACGTACTTTGGCGGTACAATTTGTTTTGTAGCTGGGAACGTTTTACATAGACATGGAGTTCACTCCTTCTTGCGAGAAGTAGATGAGTATTTTTCTTAAGGGTTGATTTGGTATTTGAACGATTTGAGCGCTCAAGTCTTTCTATTGCGAACAGAAAGATTAATATTAATAATAGTTATGAATAAATCGTTCATTAGAGAATCAATAGTACTTACGGTAAAAATAATTAGAGGGGTATAACAGACATTATGACCCGGCTCTAATTACAAGATACTCGTGAAGGATCAATTCGTATGTAATGACTATATCGATGGACAACGACTTAGTTCGACTTAATATTTCATCTGCGGTAATGAGAGTGCAACTACGGGTTTTTAGTGGAATAACCCGGAGTTAATAATTCGAAATATCTAATTAAGAGCTTAATTAATATTTCGAGATAATTGGAGCTCGGAACCGTGGGTCCATTTGGTCCCCGTGCTAGCTCGATTTACTATAGCAGATTTAATATAATTGGATAGTCTAATTATATACTCACAAAAGAATAAATATTATTAATATGATTAATAATATTAATTATGTCACACTTGAAACTATACATTAAAAGTTAATGTCTGGTATTAATAATTATATGATAATTATTAAATATAAAATATTGAATTATATATATGATATAATTTAATAAGGCTAAGATTATAATTTTTAATTATGGGTTTTGGAAACCCTTGATTTAATTTTGGAAGTAATGGCTTTCAAAATATTAATCATATATTTAATTTGTAATATATATTAACTTTATGGAAAGTAAATAATATTGTTACAAAATTAATGAAGAAATAAAGGGCATGGCCGAATTCCTTGATGTATAAGGAATATGATTTGTTTATTTTGGAAACAAAATTTAATCAAAACTCCTAGCCTTGGCCGAATTCCTTGGTGTATAAGGAATATGATTTGTTTATTTTGGAAACAAAATTTAATCCAAAAATCCTAGCCATGGCCGAATTCTACCTTAGGGAGGGGATTGGTTGTTTTGTTTGAGTGAAATAAAATTGACCTAAGTATAAAAGGAAAACTTGATTTTCTTTATAGTAGTGCTCTCATTCCAAACCCTAGCCACCTTCTTCTTCTTCTTAATTCTCTCAAAAGTTGAGAAACAATTTTGAAGAACAAGAATAAGAAAAATATTATTAGTGTGTGATTTAATATCTAAAACGTTTAGGGATTTGTTTATGTGTGTAGCCCACACTACTTTCTGTTGGTAACGATTCATAGCTCGGAAGATCTTGTGGTTTGAACAAATCATCTTCTTATTTATTCTTGTAAGTCACGGCATTGAGGAACAATAATACCTCATTGCCGTACTTCACTTGTTACAATCGGGGCTCGGTTTTGATTTGTTTTAATTCGGGTTTTAGGAAACACCTTGGGGAATTTTTGGGGCTGAGTTAGAATTTTTTTGGAGTGGAAAAATCATACCTAAAATGCTACAGCAGGTCACGCAAATCAGGGGTTGGTTTGGGTGCAGTTCGCGTGTGTAACGGGTGTAAAACAGTCCAATAATTCACTGCAGTTCGGGGGCTGTTCGAGGACTGTTTCATGCACATTCCGGGGCTAAGATCTTGTCCGAACCAGAAGCAAAACTTCAGTATAAGTGCTGGTTCCATTCGGCTTTAAGGAAGGGAAGACAGGAAAATTTTTCAAGGTCGATCCGTGTGCCTAATTGCTTCCGCTGCGCGAGGAAAGCGTTTCCTATATTTGGCATCAAGAGCGAGGTTGAAAAGTGTTCTTAACCCTTCACTTTTTCATTTAAAGTTTCTGTTTTTAATATATTTATATGAGTTATAAATATGATATGCATGTTTAGATGAGTGGGCACATTGTGATATTCATATGATGAATGGTTTTATTATTTCATGTGATGAATGGATTTTGCATTGGTCGTAAATTTTTCCGGCTCTTATTTTTGTAGTTGGTTTTGTTTTTAGGATGTAAGGCCATAAGGCCATTGTTTACATTTGTTGTAATTTTAATTTTCAATGTAAATTTTCAATTTTTGTAATTTGGAGCACCGAAGTCGCAAAGGGAGCCAACACCACTTTGGAGCGGGATTTGAAGACCAAAGAGTGCCTTGGTGAATCTCTTGTACTAATTAGATTAGTATAGAAAACAATAAGAGCCCGGTCAATGCAAAAATACTTTTTTTTGTTATATGTATGTTTATTTCGAATTGTTTGAATAACATGTCATATAGCTTAGGGTGCCCACTCATGCATTTTACTTGCCATAACATGTCATAGATGCATTATCATTATAGACATAAAATTATGATTTTATGTAATTTAACATGTTTAAGTTAGAAAATGATATGCATGAAAATCAATTAATTAGATTAATTGGATTTATGGTTTAAAATTTGAATTCTAATATATTGGGCTTAATTAGTGCATAATAAATTCCATTGGTATATAAGATGGAAACCCGGACATAAATTCCATAGCCGATTCTGAATGGACGGTAATATGGTCTGCACTCGGGATACAATTCCACGTACCATTGGATTTTATGACACACTAAGATTTATTAAAATGTTTAATTATAATTTTTGATCATTTAGAATTCCATGATTTTAGACCCTTAAGTGCCTAGTATTTTAAGAGTTAAAATATTATAGCTCACTTATACCACTCTAATTAAATTAGTTTAATAGAGTAATCTATTAGTAGAGACTAATGAATTTTTAGTGACACAATTTTAATTGTTAAAAATGATTAGCTCACTTATGACAAACTAGGGTAAATAATAATTATGATTTAGCCGCCATAAGTTTATCCACACTAGTTAAAATAAAATATTAGATATTTTAGATAGAAACCTTAATTTTTAAAATAGTAAGTGGGAGAGGGATATACGACAGTATATCCCGTGATCTCCGTTGTTAGTTCAAAAACGTGAGATTCAAAAGGCGCCTCGAGACGGCTTTGTTTTCGTCCCCTTACGGATGGTGTCCATTTTGGGTCAACATCAGGTTTGGGTTCCGAGAGGATAGGGATTCTAGATGTATCTTGTGAACTGACCTACCCTACAGCGGCACTTCACTCGTTAAGTCAAAAAATCCCGAAACGGCGGGTTACACTCACAAATGAGTAATTAAATGTTAATGAAATTCCTTGATCAAATAAAACGGTAATTGTTTAATATAAGAATAAGAGTTATTCGCGCATATATTAAATTGACTGAGATTGTCTCGATCTATCATGCGAGTACTTGACCTACCCTACGGCGGCACTTACTTGTGGGATGATAGATTTCTGTGGCATAGTAATTCTCTTAGGTTTCTAATTCATTACTCATGGTTCATGCATCATGTTTAATTTTACGCCAAAATTCTTTGATGATTTTAATATGCGATGAATGAATTTTAAATACATGTATATTATATTTTTCAGCCATGGTTTCTCCAATTATTTCCATACTCTCAAACGATAAATTAACCGGGGAAAACTATATTAAGTGGAAAAGTAACATGAACGCTATCCTAGTCTGTGAAGACCTAAAGTTTGTCAAGAAGGAGGAACGTCCTCCCGAGCCGGCCAGAAATGCTAGCCAAGCTGTGCGCGATACCTACCAGAATGGGTCGCAGCAAATGAGAAAGCCTGCTGCTACTTGCTAGCAGAGATGTGTGAGGTTCTTGCTGCAAAGCATGAACCTATGGCTCTAGCATCTCAGATGATGAAGTCAATGCAGGGCATGTTTGGGCAGCCTTCAGAGCGTCAACGCCATGAGGCCATGGTCTCAACAATGACTGCTAGGATGAAGAATGGGACATCAGTCCGAGAGCACGTCTTAAAGATGATGACTTATCTCAACACTGCTGAAACCCATGGAGCTCGTATTGACGAGCGTAGCCAGGTGACCATGATTATGGAAACTCTTCCAAAGAGTTTCCTACAGTTTAAAAGCAACTATGTTATGAACAAGTTGTCTTTTACTTTGACCCAACTGCTTAATGAGCTCACCCATTACGAGTCCATGCTTGTGGATCCTCGTAAGTCCAGTGCAGAGGAAAATGTTATCGAGTCTTCTAAATCTGCAAAGAATAAGAAGAAAAGCACTGAAAAAGCTAAGGGAAAGCCCATGAAAAAGAAGAACAAGAAAGGCTCCAATGATGCCAAGCCCAAAGGAAAATGTTTCCACTGCGACAAGAATGGGCATTGGAAAAGGAACTATCCTAAATATCTTGCTGAGCTGAAGGAGAAAAAGGAAACATATAAATATTATTTACTCGTTATTGAATCTCTATTAGTGGAGGATGATAAATCCGCTTGGATTGTTGATTCTGGAGCCACTAACCATGTTTTTTCTTCTTTGCAGCTACTTGATTCATGGAGGGACCTTGTTGAAGGTGATTACACCATGAGGGTCGGGACAGGGGATGCCGTTTCAGCAAGAGCAGTTGGAGTTTCCAGTTTAAATTTTATTAATAATAGTTATTTAAATTTGAACAACGTGTTATTCATTCCTGGTTTTCACAGGAATCTGATTTCTATTTCTAGACTATTGGATGATGGTTATTCAGTTTCTTTTAATAGCAATTTGGTTATTATTGGTAGAAATGGATTAACTATATGCACAGGAAACCCAGAAAATAACTTGTATGTGTTAAGACCGTTAACACATAGGTCACTACTCAACACTCAAATGTTTAAGGTTGAAAAACCTAAAACAAAACGGACAAAGATTTCTCACGATGACACATATCTATGACATCTTAGACTTGGTCACATCAACCTTGACTGGATAAATAGATTGATAAAGAATGGAGCCTTAAACCAGTTAAAGCTCGGGACTTTACCAGTTTGTGAATCCTGTTTAGAAGGAAAAATGAACAAGTGACCTTTTACTGGAAAAGGTATAAGAGCCAGTCAACCACTAGAGCTAATACATTCGGACGTTTGCGGACCGATGAATGTAAAAGCCCGAGGTGGTTATGAATACTTTATCACATTCATTGACGATTATTCATGATATGGGTATGTCTACCTAATGCATCACAAATCAGATATCTTTGAAAAGTTCAAGGAGTATCGTGCTGAGGTTGAGAACCAATTAGGTAAGACAATCAAAAGTCTACGATCAGATCGTGGAGGGGAATACCTCGATAGAGATTTCGAGGAATTCTTAGTTGAGCATGAGATAGTATCCCATCTCACAGCACCTAGAACACCACAACAAAATGGTGTTTGATGAGTGGTATTTATATCACTATTTCCCACTCATTTAACTTAATATTTTGTATAGTTTCTTGAGTTTTATGAACGTTTTGATGTGTTTTATTGTTATTTTGCAGATAAATAAAGTTTGGACAGCACTGGAGGCAATTTGGGGCAAAACCGGACAAAAATGCGTCAACCGGGTTATTTTCGTCTTCTGCGCGTCGCGACGCTGAATCACAGCGCGCCGCGACGCCCAGCGTGTGCCGGTTCTGCTAAAATGCGCCATGGTCAACGGGTCAACAATTTGAAAAGTTTGACTTTGCTAAAATGCGCCGTGCCACGTGTCACCATCACATCCCATCTGCTAACATGCGCCGTGACACGTGTCAACATCATATGCTGCCGACACTCTGACATGACACGTGTCGCCTCGTCATCAGCCATGTCAGCGGTCAACGAGTCAACCTTGCCACGTGTCATGCCACATCATCGTCCACGTCAGCAGGTCAACCGAGTCAACTTGCCACGTCAGCCTCAGCCAATCAGAGCATGACACGTGTCGCCACGTGTCGCAATCCTATTGTGCCGACAAATGCAACACACGCCTACGCCACGTCAGCGCCACGTCATCGCCACGTCATCGATGACGTCATCACAATAATTGAGAATTAGCCGCCTTGACACGTGTCGCGTGTACAGTCAGCCGCCTTGATGATGTGTCGTCTCCTCAGCGTGCCACGTCGACGAATCCAGCGTCGCGACGCTGAGATCCTTGGCGTCGCGACGCTGGAATAGTGAAAAATCTGCCTATAAATTCAGCGCGAAATTTCAGAATTTTATATACCTTTTCTCTCTCTTGATTTCTCTCTCTAGAGAGAGTTTCTCTCTCTAGAATTTTTATTTTTTAATTTTTAGTTTTGTAATTTATTTTAATTACTTTTTGTAATAATAGTAATTTAATTTTTACTTTTTACTTTTTACAGTTTTTACTATTCACCATGTTGAAATAATTTCCTCAGCTAGGGTGAAAGGTAATTCTTTTACTATTGCTATTTAGATTAATCTCCCTTAAAAATAATATATTAACTAATTAAAATATTGACTTAATAAGGAATACCGCTATATTGGTCGGTTGGTAATTTAATTTTAATCTGTTTTAAACCTGACTAATCAAGGATACCGCCAGACTGGTCGGTTGGTAAATTTATTTTTGGTTCCGCCTTAATGGCTGGTTGGACTTAATTTGACTTAATCTGGATACCGCCAGACTGGTCGGTTGGTAAATTCAACAAAGTTTATATATTATTTTATGGGAGATATCTAAATTAGTAGTAGTAAAAGTAATTCCTTTTACCTTAGCATTTTATTTTATTGTAATTTACTTTTCAGCATTTTTACTTTATGTCTTTTATGTTTTTACTAGTCCTAATTATGTGTTAGTTAATTAGAGGTTGTGACGACTTTTAATATCACCGGTTTATAAGGGATTATTTTATAGTTGGGTAATTTAAAGGTTTATTTATTAAGTCTTAAGCTTAATGCTTCTTGTTGTCTGATCACCAATAAGATTGATATGGTAAATCTAAAATGAACTAGACATAGGGATTTTAGGCTTCAGCCTTAGACTTAATAACCCACGATCTTCCTTGAGGATAGATAACCCTTTAATAGATTTCCTTACAGGATAGGAATATACCTGTCGGGCGGGGGTAGCCATAATTGGAACTTAAACTTAATGAATCCAGATAATTTGGTTGACATAGACATATGGTTCAATTGGGTTAAACTGGGTATTTGTGTCTGACCATCGACAGAGGCTTACACATAATTTAGTGTTCCAGGTTAATAAATCAATATATTACAACTTTAAGATAACACTTCATCTTTAAAATGATATTAAAAGAAATCACAACCCTAGATCTTTGTGTATTTTGTTATTTTCCTTAGTATTTTCTTTTATCTATTAATTATTTATAACCACTTTCAACCATCAAACAATCATTCCCTTCTCCCTATAATTAGATATTTGTAATTAAATAGATTCAATAATTAATAACAACAGTAGGAATTAAGTCCTCGTGGGATCGATATTTTTATACTACTTGAACGATACGTGCGCTTGCGTTATACGTGTGTGTTTACGCCGGTCAAGTTTTTGGCGCCGTTGCCGGGGACTTAATTTTCTTGAGTTGTTAATTTTGAAACTATCTAATTTACTTATATCTAATTTTCTTTCTTTTATTTTGTAATTTTTATTTCTTCTGTTTTCAGGTGACTTAAAATGGAACATTACTGGGAGATTGAAAGATTACGTGCTTTACAAGAAGATACACCCAACATCTGGGAGCAACAGTCCGGTTTTCTGAGGCCTGTTGTCCAGCCCAATGATTATCACTGGATGCCAGAATCAAGCAATACTACATTTGCTCAACAGAACGAAATGTGGAGATGTGACATATGTAATGATGACCACCCAAGCGATTATTGCGAATACAACTACCATCCAGGGTGGCAAAACTATCAAGATCCTTCATGGTACGAAGAACCATCACATTTCACAGAATCACATTTTCCATCTTATCCACCATCTTCCTTCGATCCTTATCAACAACCAGAACCATCAGAGGAAGATCAATTGATTCACATGTTCAAGGAACAGACAGCTCAATTTGATACACAAGTTCAGAGTAACACAAAATCCATACAGAGAATGACAGATCAAATCAGACAAATTACAGAAAACCAGAACTATATACCTCAAGAACCATTCTCAGATGACACTGATGAAGCCTTCGAGTACCAATCATTTCACAATGACACGTCAACAGATGAGGAGGCTGAGCAGTATCAACAACCAGATATATCAGTTCAGGAACTTGAACCGGCAAAGTCTCGATTTGATTTCTATTATTCAGATTCTGACGAGGATGAAGCTGAAATATTTGTACCAACTGCATCAAAAATTGAGGATGGAATTCTGTATCCTCAAAATGAAGATCTTGGAGATTCCATTGCACAAATGTTTGATGAAGATCTACCTGAGCTAATCATTTCAACCAGATCAGAGGATGAAGACCTAAAATAACATTTCATTTCAGGTTGAAAATTTTGAAACATGTATTTCACAGATGACAGATGAAGAACTGAATATGGAATTTTAAATACATCTGTGAAGAAAAGGTGGAGCAAGAAGCAGAGCAAATAGAAGAGCAAATGTCTGACCTTATTAAAAATCCAGAGCATTCAGGAAAAAACATCGCTGTATTGGGGAGTACAAATCAAAGATATCACCCAGAAGCTTGACAGAATGGAATTTCCATTCCAAGTCAAACACCATACGAGACCTCCTAATTTTATTTCTTTCTTTGCAGGAACTATTGGAGCGACAAAGATTAAAAGGTGGCACAAGCATTAAAGATGACAAAACTCATTTTGCCACTTTACCGATGGAAGAGACCATTCAAAAGCAACGCTCACGGGATTGTCTTTAATCGGACATCCAAAACGACCTCAAACCTCCTTGACATATGGATTTCAGTCACGTCTGGCTGATGAAGACGAAAAATTTAGCGCTAGCAGGGAGGCAAGGCACCCATGTAATTTGTTGTAATTTATTTTTGTGTGTAAACTTTTTAATTTGTTTGTTATTTTTGCAGGAAAAATTTAAATGGAATTTATCAGGACAAAGCAAGCCAGTGCAAGCGGGATTTTCAAAATAAAAATTTGACAAAATCACGAAGATACAAAGTCAATCCAGAAAAGACGGCCGACCGAATAAGGAATCAGCTTTGAGAGGCGTCCATATGGATTTATCTGTCGCAAGACATGGTTTTGCCAAAAAAAAAAAAAAAAAAAAAAAATCCCGAGTCAAAACCCTAACCCTAAAAGACCGAGTGTCGCGACGCTAGGCAATATTTGGCGTCGCGACGGCTGACTCAAAAATAAGAACATAAGCAGAGGCATCACAGATCTCATTTTTATTCCTTCTTCTTCCTCAAACACCACGACACCAGAAACCATCGCACCCACCACCAACCCACGCAAGCCAACCACCCGAGAGCCACGAAATCAGAAAGCCATCGCCAAGATCCACCCAAAGATCACCAGCCACATCAAACCGAGATCCAAACTGACCACAACCGCAACCTTCGCCGAGCCAAGAACCAACCGAAACTGAACCGACACCAGCCACCATCCACCGCCAAACAGAGAACCACCACCACCTCCAACCGTGAGCAAGCCGAAACACCCCCAGATCTCACCATCTTCCTCTTCGAAATCAATCACCATCACCGAAACCGCAAAAGCCGAGAACCTCCACAGCAACCAATCGCCGAACGCATCAACAACCACCGCGAGCCACCCTTGCCGTGACCGAGCCCTTCCTTCGCCGAGTCAAAACCGAACCAGATCTGCCACAAACCTCACCTTGCCGAGCCGTGAACCACCAAACCGAGACCAGATCTCCAACTCAGCCACGAACCCACCAGTGCCAAGTCTACCAAAACTGAGCCTCACCGGAGCTACCACCGCCAACCACAGCAACCAAAACCGAGCCTGAACAAATCAAACCCAAGTTCAAACCGATCCGTATCCATCACTGCCAAAATCAAAATTACGGTAATGATTTGATAAAAAAATTGATTTGGTAATTGGGTAAATTGAAAAATTGAATTGTGAATGGTTGACTGTGAATTTTGAATTGCGAAGTGTTGGATTGTGATTAATTTGATTCGTAGTAATTGGGGGCGAAGTGCGGTGATCGATTGATTTGGAGTGTTTGCGGTAATTTTGTTGTTTTGTGTTGTTGAGGATTTGAGGAAAACAGAGGAGATTCTGACGAAATTCTGAAAAATGCCACCGAAGAGATCCAGAGCGTCAACATCTGCTGAACCCAGTTTTGACACTACAAAATTTGTCTCAGCAGCTGCAGAACAGCGCTATGAGAGGGGACTGACTAAGAAGGTCGGAATCATTGAGAGAGGCTTTGAGATTCCCTCTGGATTATTTCCAGATATAGACAGGGTGATTGCCGACAGACACTGGCAGAAACTTTGCCAACAACCCAAACTGGCGAGCATCACAGTTGTCCGAGAGTTTTATGCGAATGCTGCTCAGCATGTCGCTTTTCATACTATGGTGAGAGGGAGACAGGTTTCCTTTGACTCAGTGACAATCAATAAATTCTATGGGATCCCTGAGATGGAGGTAGATGAATATACAGAGTCGAGGAATGGGATTGAGATTATCGCAACTGACTGATGAGTTGTGTATCCCCAATGCTACATGGGAGATGAGCAGCAGTGGGGAGTACATGAAGATGAGTTCTAGATTTCTTAAACCAGATGCGAGAGTTTGGTTTCACTTCCTCACGAGATCACTCATTCCAGGTACCCACATCACTTTTGTCACCAGAGAAAGGATGGTTCTATTGTACTGCTTGATGACAGGACTAGCCATTGACGTGGGAGTGCTTATTTCTACAAATATTGCTTGGGCTGCTACCCAATCGCAAGCTGGACTGTATTACCCTTACCTGATCACTTCCTTATGCACTTTGGGTATGGTTCCAGTTGACCCGCAAGAAGAACCAATGCAACCCATGACAGCTTAACAGCCCGCATAATCCAGCAACTCCGAACAGAGAGACAATACCTACTGGACCATCTTCCTCAGCACCTGCAGCTGCTCCACAGCAGCCACCCTCACAGTCACGCAGAGCAACACAGTCTATACCTTGCCTGAGAGAGTCGCCAGAGTGGAAACGAAGCTGAGATATTTGGTTCAACTGCAGCAAAAGAATGGCACGACATATGGGAATCAGGAGAATCAGATGCCACCATATCCACTTTCAGATAGCGACGAGGACGAGACTGACGCATAAACTCGGTACCATTGTTCCTACATTTTGTTTATGTTTTGAACGCATTAGGGACAATGCTTAATTTAGGTTTGGGGGTGCAAAACTTTTATGTTAATACTTTCCGTTAAAATTTTTCATTTATGCAACAAAATTCCGTTAAAATCAATAGGAGAGAATTAGTTGATTAATATCTTGTTTTTAGTAGTATGTTATTTTTATTTTTAGTCCAAAATTTTTCGAAAAATACAAAAAAATTGAAAAATTTTCAAAAATTACAAAAATATTTTGCATTTTTATGTTTTTGTTTTGACTAAAAAGGTGAAATTGGTAAAAGAGGTAGCCGAGTAAGGAATTTCCACTCCTGAGACGTATCTCAAACCTATTTCGAAATAAGTTAATTTTTGTTTATTTCATTTTGAATTATTTAATTTGTGAATTCTCCTTAACACTGACTAAATGGATCTTCATATGTTCAGTTGACAGGTATTATGAACTTACATGGAAACATACGGACATGAGCTAAATTGAAAAGTTTGTAATATTCCGTGCTATAGTGTAATTGGAGGAAGCATCTCTAAATAGTGATGGAGTAAAAAAAAAAAAAAAAAAAAAAAAAAAAAAAAAAAAAAAAACTTCCGAGATCCGAGTTATTAAGTCTGTAAGGGTATTTTAATACCTAGTGCCCTAAAACCAACTGGTTTGGGAGTCATTGGCCCAAAGCTCGTTACATGGATCGAAGATGCTGCAAAAATAAATATATATATCTGAAGTCTGAGTAATTAAGTTCGTAGGGGTGTCTTAACACCTGGTGCCCTAAAGCCAACTGGTTGGGAGCCACCGACCCAAAGCTCGCTACATAGACGGAAGGTATTGTATAAAAAAAAAATAGAAAAAAAAATCAAAGAAAAAAATCAGAAAAATCAGAAAAATTATTCCATTACTACAAAAGAAGGGTGTGAAATCTGATAGAACTTTAGGACAAAAATATTACTCTCTTATCAACTGCACTTATGACTGTTGTGGGTAAAAATGAGTTGATTAATATTCTGTTGGCTGTGTATATGGAGAATGGTAAAAATAATCGGAGAATTTACTTATTCGGTAATTTAGAAAGAACAAAACAACTATAACTTGGAGTAGAATTTTCACCTGATTAGTCACTAACTTTCTTTATTCTCTTTTCGCTTGTCTTTTTGCTTTTGTGTGCATTAGTTTTAATACATTTTTACTTTTGTAAAATGTTTGTGGGTATCATTGCTGTAAACCCTCACGAGACTACACTCGTCCACTAGGGACACCTAGGGGTTTAAAGGCTTGTTGCATATGCTAAATGCAACCGTGATCCCTACGAAAATGGCTTAGTTAAATTTTATTATGTTATTTTATTTTGTATTTGC
Organism: Zanthoxylum bungeanum; assembly: GCA_019454045.1. NCBI lineage: Eukaryota > Viridiplantae > Streptophyta > Magnoliopsida > Sapindales > Rutaceae > Zanthoxylum > Zanthoxylum bungeanum. The sequence continues at coordinate 24,828 of SKCR01043753.1, forward strand.
TCGAGGACTAGCAAAATGTTAGGTTTGGGGGTGTGATGAGTGGTATTTATATCACTATTTCCCAATCATTTAACTTAATATTTTGTATAGTTTCTTGAGTTTTATGAACGTTTTGATGTGTTTTATTGTTATTTTGCAGATAAATAAAGTTTGGACAGCATTGGAGGCAATTTGGGGCCAAACCGGACAAAAATGCGTCAACCGGGTTATTTTCGTCTTCTGCGCGTCGCGACGCTGAATCACAGCGCGCCGCGACGCCCAGCGTGTGCCGGTTCTGCTAAAATGCGCCATGGTCAACGGGTCAACAATTTGAAAAGTTTGACTTTGCTAAAATGCGCGTGCCACGTGTCACCATCACATCCCATCTGCTAACATGCGCCGTGACACGTGTCAACATCATATGCTGCCGACACTCTGACATGACACGTGTCGCCTCGTCATCAGCCATGTCAGCGGTCAACGAGTCAACCTTGCCACGTGTCATGCCACATCATCGTCCACGTCAGCAGGTCAACCGAGTCAACTTGCCACGTCAGCCTCAGCCAATCAGAGCATGACACGTGTCGCCACGTGTCGCAATCCTATTGTGCCGACAAATGCAACACACGCCTACGCCACGTCAGCGCCACGTCATCGCCACGTCATCGATGACGTCATCACAATAATTGAGAATTAGCCGCCTTGACACGTGTCGCGTGTACAGTCAGCCGCCTTGATGACGTGTCGTCTCCTCAGCGTGCCACGTCGACGAATCCAGCGTCGCGACGCTGAGATCCTTGGCGTCGCGACGCGACGCTGGAATAGTGAAAAATCTGCCTATAAATTCAGCGCGAAATTTCAGAATTTTTATACCTTTTCTCTCTCTTGATTTCTCTCTCTAGAGAGAGTTTCTCTCTCAGAATTTATTTTTTAATTTTTAGTTTTGTAATTTATTTTAATTACTTTTTGTAATAATAGTAATTTAATTTTTACTTTTTACTTTTTACAGTTTTTACTATTCACCATGTTGAAATAATTCCTCAGCTAGGGTGAAAGGTAATTCTTTTACTATTGCTATTTAGATTAATCTCCCTTAAAAATAATATATTAACTAATTAAAATATTGACTTAATAAGGAATACCGCTATATTGGTCGGTTGGTAATTTAATTTTAATCTGTTTTAAACCTGACTAATCAAGGATACCGCCAGACTGGTCGGTTGGTAATTTATTTTTGGTTCCGCCTTAATGGCTGGTTGGACTTAATTTGACTTAATCTGGATACCGCCAGACTGGTCGGTTGGTAAATTCAACACAAGTTTATATATTATTTTATGGGAGATATCTAAATTAGTAGTAGTAAAAGTAATTCCTTTTACCTTAGCATTTTATTTTATTGTAATTTACTTTTCAGCATTTTTACTTTATGTCTTTTATTGTTTTACTAGTCCTAATATGTGTTAGTTAATTAGAGGTTGTGACGACTTTTAATATCACCGGTTTATAAGGGATTATTTTATAGTTGGGTAATTTAAAGGTTATTTATTAAGTCTTAAGCTTAATGCTTCTTGTTGTCTGATCACCAATAAGATTGATATGGTAAATCTAAAATGAACTAGACATAGGGATTTTAGGCTTCAGCCTTAGACTTAATAACCCACGATCTTCCTTGAGGATAGATAACCCTTTAATAGATTTCCTTACAGGATAGGAATATACCTGTCGGGCGGGGGTAGCCATAATTGGAACTTAAACTTAATGAATCCAGATAATTTGGTTGACATAGACATATGGTTCAATTGGGTTAAACTGGGTATTTGTGTCTGACCATCGACAGAGGCTTACACATATTTAGTGTTCCAGGTTAATAAATCAATATATTACCAACTTTAAGATAACCACTTCATCTTTAAAATGATATTAAAAGAAATCACAACCCTAGATCTTTGTGTATTTTGTTATTTTCCTTAGTATTTTCTTTTATCTATTAATTATTTATAACCACTTTCAACCAATCAAACAATCATTCCCTTCTCCCTATAATTAGATATTTGTAATTAAATAGATTCAATAATTAATAACAACAGTAGGAATTAAGTCCTCGTGGGATCGATATTTTTATACTACTTGAACGATACGTGCGCTTGCGTTATACGTGTGTGTTTACGCCGGTCAGTGTTGCAGAAAGGAGAAATCGAACCCTATTAGACACGATGAGATCTATGTTTAGTTATAGCTCACTACCTAGTTCATTCTGGGGATATGCACTGCAAACCGCAATGCATATCCTTAATGTTGTTCAATCTAAGTCTGTTCCTAAGACTCCCTTAGAGTTGTGGAATGGTCGTAAAACTAGTTTACGACATTTCCGCATATGGGGGTGTCCAACACATGTGCTGAAGAATAAGACTATAAAGTTGGAGCCACGTTCTCAAGTGTTACTCTTTGTAGGCTACCCTAAGGAGACTAGGGGTGAATTCTTTTACAGTCATGATCATAACAAAGTATTTGTATCGAAAAATGCTACGTTTCTAGAGGAGGACTATATGAGGGAGTTCAAGCCTCGTAGTAAAATATTACTCGATGAGTTACTTACTGGTTCGACCAGCACGCCATCGTCAACGAAAGTTGACAAATACATAACACCTTCAAAATTTGATAGTCAGATGCTACCCAGTCAGAATGATCTACCACCTAGACGCAGTGAGAGGGTTGTACGACAACCTGATCGCTACCTAGGGGTTGGAGAGGCACAAGTTGTCACCTCCAGTGATGGCATAGATGATCCATTGACCTATAGTAGTGCAATGGATGATTCTGACAAAGAGGAATGGCTTAAAGCCATGAACCTAGAGATGAAGTCCATGTACTCCAACTCGGTCTGGGAACTTGTAGACCAACCTGATGGGGTGAAACCCATAGGTTGCAAGTGGATCTACAAGAGGAATAATGGATCAGATAGGAAGGTACAGACCTTCAAGGCTAGACTAGTGGCCAAAGGTTATACCCAGAAAGAGGGAGTTGACTATGAGGAAACTTTCTCGCCAGTAGCTATGCTTAAATCCATCCGCACTCTTCTATCCACTACCGCATATTATGACTATGAAATTTCGCAAATGGATGTCAAGACTGCATTCTTAAATGGCAATCTTGATGAAAGTTTCTATATGATACAACCAGAAGGGTTCATGCCCAAGGTCAAGAGCAAAAGGTTTGCAAACTACAAAGGTCCATTTATGGACTCAAGAAGGCATCTCAATCTTGGAATATAAGATTTGACTCAACAATCAAGTCTTATAATTTTGAGCAGAATGTTGATGAGCCTTGTGTATACAAGCGCGTCATTGACGGAATGTGGTTTTTCTTGTTTTATACGTTGATGATATTTTACTCATTGGGAATGATGTAAGGATATTATCAGACGTGAAAAACTGGCTAGCTGACCAATTCCAAATGAAATATTTGGGAGAGGTTAGTTATGTTCTTGGGATCCAGATACTTCGGGATCGCAAGAAACGACTGTTAGCTATGTCTCAGGCATCTTATATCGACAAGATCATTGTGCGATTTGGGATGCAGAATTCCAAGAATGGCAATCTGCCTTATCGGTATGGAATTCATTTGTCGAAGGAACAGTCTCGTAAGACACCTCTGGATGTTAAGGAAATGAGACATATCCCATACGCCTCAACAGTTGGTAGTCTCATGTATGCCATGTTATGCACGAGACCGGATATCTGTTTTACAATGGGAGTAGTCAGTAGGTTTCAGTCAAACCCAGGATTGGATCACTAGGTGGCTGTGAAACACATTCTCAAGTATCTTAAGAGAATGATATATTATAAGCTTGTGTATTCCGGTGAGGATATGATCCTAAGAGGATATATAGACTCTGATTTTCAGATAGATGTCGATTCCAGGAAATCTACATATGGATCAGTGTTCACCCTAGGTGGTGGGGCTATTGTGTGGCGGAGCATAAAACAATCTTGTATTGCTGACTCCACCATGGAGGCTGAATATGTAGCGGCTTGTTAAACGGCTAAGGAAGCAGTCTGGCTCCGTAAATTCTTGGGAGATCTGGAAGTTGTTCCAGATATGGATAGACCACTCACCCTTTATTGCGATAATAGTGGACCGGTGGCAAACTCCAAAGAACCAAGAAGCCACAAGAGAGGAAAGCATATAGAGAGGAAATATCATCTCATCAGGGAGATAGTGCAGAGAGGAGACATTACCGTCATAAAGATTGCATCCGCAGAGAACCTTGCTGATCCATTTACAAAGACCTTGCCAGCTAGAGTTTTTGAAGGTCACCTAGATGGTCTAGGATTACGTGACATGTCTCATCTGCTCTAGTGCAAGTGGGAGATTGTTGGGATGTATGCCCTACAGCTACATGTGATGTAAACAGTTTCATGTGTTTTGAAATAAATCGATGCATTATTCATTTATCAAATTGTTTGTTTATTTTTCGCATATTATATATCTTCATAAATACCGTAGATTACTTATGTACCTTCAGACTTAGTGTATGAGTTTCATACACCAGAGGATTTAAGTCTGAAGTTAGTAATCTTAAATAGTCCATAGAGAGCAAATAAAGCAGGTACTTTATTTGTGGTTTATCTATAGCTGCGGTCCATTCTATATTTGTATGGCGATCTTAATACTGATCGTCCATGTAGAGACATGAGAATGGAGGCACCTTGTATGATGCGATCATATAGGACTGGACCCAGATAGAAATGACATTCTTATAATATCCGTTAAGCAAAGAAAGTCATTTCAATATACTTGATGGTCATATATGGATTGATCTTAATCTTGAGTGTACTACAAACTCCTGCATGGCAGGCTGTGTCCTTTGATTTACAAAGGTGAGGTTGGTGTAGCAGTCCCAACCAATAGCAATGTACTTTGGGGGCATAGTTTGTTTTGTACCTGTGAACGTTTTACATAGGCATGGAGTTAACTCCTTCTTGCGAGAAGTAGATGAGTATCTTTCTTAAGGGTTGATTCGGTACTTGAACGATTTGAGCGCTCAAGTCTTTCTATTGCGAACAGAAAGATTAATATTCATAATAGTTATGAATAAATCGTTCATTATAGAATCAATGATACTTAAGGTAAAAATAATTAGAGGGGTATAACGGAAATTATGACCCGACTCTAATAACAAGATACTCGTGAAGGATCAATTCGTATGTAATGACTATATCGATGGACAAAGACTTAGTTCGACTTAATATTTCATCTGCGGCAACGAGAGTGCAACTTCGGGTTTTTAGTGGAATAACCCGGAGTTAATAATTCAGAATATCTAATTAAGAGCTTAATTAATATTTCGAGATTATTGGAGCTCGGAACCGTGGGTCCATTTGGTCCCCGTGCTAGCTCGATTTAATATAGCGGATTTAATATAATTGGATAGTCTAATTATATACTCACAAAAGAATAAATATTATTAATATGATTAATAATATTAATTATGTCACACTTGAAACTGTACATTAAAAGTTAATGTATGGTATTAATAATTATATGATAATTATTAAATATAAAATATTGAATTATATATATGATGTAATTTAATAATGCTAAGATTGTAATTTCTATATTATGGGTTTTGAAACCCTTGATTTAATTTTGGAAGTAATGACTTTCAAAATATTAATCATATATTTAATTTGTAACATATATTGACTTTATGGAAAGTAAAAAATATTGTTACAAAATTAATGAAGAAATAAAGGGCAAGGCCGAATTCCTTGATGTATAAGGAATATGATTTGTTTATTTTGGAAACAAAATTTAATCAAAAATTCTAGCCTTGGCCGAATTCCTTGGAGTATAAGGAATAGGATTTGTTTATTTTGGAAACAAAATTTAATCCAAAAATCCTAGCCTTGGCCGAATTCTACCTTAGGGAGGGGATTGGTTGTTTTATTTGAGTGAAACACAATTGAACTAAGTATAAAAGGAAAACTTAATTTTCTTTTGAGTAGAGCTCTCATTCCAAACCCTAGCCACCTTCTTCTTCTTCTTAATTCTCTCAAAAGTTGAGAAACAATTTTGAAGAACAAAAATATGAAAAATATTATTAGTGTGTGATTTAATCTCTAAAATGTTTAGGGATTTGTTTGTGTGTGTAGCCCACACTACTTTTCCGTTGGTAACAATTCATAGCTCGGAAGATCTTGTGGCGTTGAACAAATCATCTTCTTCTTTATTCTTGTAAGTGACGGCATTGAGGAACAATAATACCTCATTGCCGCACTTCAATTGTTACAATCGAGGCTCGGTTTTGATTTGTTTTAATTCGGGTTTTGGGAAAAACCTTGGGGACTTTTTGGGGCTGAGTTAGGATTGTTTTGGAGTGGAAAAATCATACCTAAAATGCTACAGCTGGTCACGCAAATCAGGGGTTGGTTTGGGTGCAGTTCGCGTGTGTAACGGGTGTAAAACAGTCCAATAATTCACTGCAGTTCGGGGGCTATTTGGGGACTTTTTCACGCGCATTCCGAGGCTGAGATCTTGTCTGAAATAGAAGCAAAACTTCAGTATAAGTGCTGGTTCCATTCAGCTTTAAGGAAGGGAAGACATAAAAATTTTTGAAGGTAGATCCGTGTGTCTAATTGCTTCCACTGCACGAGGAAAGCGTTTCCTACAACAATAAATGTCAATGCGCTCCGAATAACCTTCTTATATACACAAGAATCATCTTTATTTGAATGAAACCATATTCTTTTTTGATCTCATCAAAACGTTGGTTCCAAGAACGCGATGCTTGCTTCAATCCATAAATGGATCGGTTTAACTTGCAAACCTTGTTTGCATGTTTTGGTATGACAAAACCGTCAGGTTGTTGCATATAAACATCCTCCAAAATGTTTCCGTTAAGGAAAGTGATTTTGACGTCCATCTGCCATATTTCATAATCAAAATATGCAGTAATAGCAAGCATTATCCGAATGGATTTAATCATGGCAACGGGTGAAAAAGTTTCATCGTAATTGACACCATGTCGTTGACGATACCCTTTCGCTACAATCCTAGATTTGTTCATTTGTATGTTTCCTTCAATGTCCGTCTTCCTTTTGAAGACCCATTTAAAACTAATAGGCTTAACGCCTTCTGGTGCATCAACCAGTGTCCAAACTTGGTTGGTATACATGGAATCCATTTCGGACTTCATGGCTTCTTGCCATAAAGTGGAGTCGATACCTTGTATCGCTTCCTCATATGTAGCTGGTTCATCTTCCTTAATAAGATTAATGTCTACATGAGGTGAGATCAGAAACCCATACCTCTCAAGTTGTTTTCTGACTCTCTCTGACCTACGCGGTTCTTGTGTATTAGAAGATTGTAGAACAATCTCATCCCTGATGAACTGTTCGTGTTACATGACGGGGTTGGTGCCAGGAACAGTATCACTCTGATTTTCATCGAGTTATACTTCCCTCATACTTATCACTGAATCTATGAAATCCTTTTCAAGGAAAACTGCATGAAGAGCAACAAATACTTTGTTCTCTTCTATGTTGTAGAAGTAATATCCTTTGGTTTCCCTAGGATAACCTATAAAAAGGCACTTATCCGATTTGGGTTCAAGTTTGGTACCATCCAAACATTTAACATATTCCCAACATCCCCAAATCTTCAGTAATGAGAAACTCGGTTTCTTTCCTGTCCATATTTCATATGGAGTCTGTCCAATAGACTTTGACGGAACCTTATTCAAAATAAGTATTGCACTATTTAATGCGTATCCCTATAAGGAAATTGGTAGCTCAGTGAGACTCATCATTGACCTTACCATGTCCAACAAAGTTTGGTTTCTCCGTTCGGACACACCGTTCAATTGAGGTGTTCCGGGAGGAGTCCACTGTGAAAGAATACCATATTCTTTCAAGTAATTTTGAAACTCATTGCTTAAGTATTCTCCATCGCGGTCCGACCGTTATGTTTTAATACTTTTACCAGTCTGTTTTTCTACTTCGTGTCGAAACTCTTTGAATTCTCAAAAGTTTCCAACTTGTGTTTCAAAAGATACACATAACCATAACGCAATGCATCATCCATAATGGTTACGAAGTATTCATATCCACCTCTAGCCTGGCTAGACATGGGCTCGCATACGTCACTATGAACGAGGGCTAACAGTTCGGTGGCACACACATATTTACCACTAAAAGGTGTTTTAGGCATTTTGCCTAATAAATAAGATTCGCAGACATCATATGAATTAGGATCAAATCCGTCCAAGTATTCATTCTTCGAAATAGTGGATATATGAGTCTTGTTAATGTGTCCCAGACGACAATGCCACAAATAAGTCTCATCTGATTTACTCAATTTGAGCCTTTTGTTTGTCATGTTATATGTTTGAGATTCGTTTATTTTCAAAATATAAAGACCATTATTAACATCTGTTGTACAAATCAAAATATCATCTTTATATACAAACACCTAGTGTTCCGGAATACAAAGGTATACCCGCATCGGGTTAAACAAGATACAGAGATGATTCCTAGTCAAACTAGGTACAAAATAACAGTCCCATAATGTTAGTACATGCCCCGAGGCAGATTCAAAACATAGGTGGCAACGGCTAAAACAGCGACTCTCGTCCCATTTATGACTCGGAGTCGATCTCTCCTGAAGTCAGTCTCCTGCTAATCTGCAGATCCTACACATCAGTACATATGTGAGTACCACATCCAGAATCAAAAATCCAATTTTTAAAACTAGTAGTGGACATGTTTATTTCAATAACAAACATATCTGAAGCCGGAGCCTTGCCTGCCATCGCTTCTTTCAAGTCTGCCTGGTACTTACGGCAGACACGCTTCCAGTGACCCCGTTTTCCACAGTGTAGACAGACGTCTTGGGATATGTCTTTCGTCTTCCTAGCAGACTATGATGATTTAGCCTTGCCATTTTTCTTCTTTTTCTTCACACCCCCAGAAGCCTTCGGCCAAGCCTTGGCCTTCTGGGATATCGAAGTAAGATGCGCCTCACGCTTTTTGCCCTTCAGAAGCTCCGGCTCTGCCTTTTTTTGCATTGTCATTAACTCTCCTAGAGTTTTCTCTTGGCTCATCATGTTATAGTTCATGATAAACCCGCCCCAGCAATCATGCAGAGACTGTAAGATCAAATCTATAGAAGTATCAGCCTCGAAGGGAATGCCAAGCTGACGTAGCTGTTCGATGTCAGTAATCATCTGCGACACGTAGTGTTCGACAGATGTACCCTCTGATATACACGAGCGAAACAGCTTCTTTTGCAACTCATACTTCTGAGATCTAAGATTAGATCTATGAAGATCCTTCAATTTCAACATCATGTTATAAGGATCCAATCCTTTGTTCTCACGACGAAATTGAAGAGTCATTGCAGCAAGCATAATGGATTGAGCAACAAATTTATCATCTCAATGAGTCTTCCAAAGCTCATGATCAATTGGTCGCTCAAGTCCGGGCTCAGGCCGAGAGGTCTCTCTATAACATAGAGCAACTTCTCAGATCCTAGGACTATCCTGAGATTCATCTCCCAATCTGGAAAATTTACGCCGTTAAAGACATTCTTGCTTCCCATGATTATGTCTCTAATGCTAATCTTTCCCACCATCTTGATTTTTATAGTCCAACTATCCAATCAACGATTTCAGGTACACTCAAAATGCAATGGTTACTATAATCCAACTATATAAAAAACTTCAAGTGGAGTAGTTGTTGGATAATATGACCCATAGCGTCACTATTTGTACAGATCATGGTGTTGTTGTACAAATTAACTATGTGACAAGGAAATTGCACTCTCATCATTTGTGATTAGATCACCATAGATGTATAAATGAAGAGAGGTCCATATGATTAGTTCCTGGATTGAGATGATATGAGACAGTATCAATCCCCGAAGGATTAATCATTAAATATCCCTAGCCGAAGTATTATCGAGACTGGACATCGATAATGCGGAATAGGCTAGTATTGCACTTGTGCGCGTTGTGAGGGCACAACGGCATAGTTCTCATATATATAAGTATTGGATACTTATGTAAGTGCGATAGGAGGTCGTGTTTCACACCGATGGTACGGGAAACAGCTTCGCTCTGGATAGACCCCTCGGAATCCCATTAGTATTATGACTATGTGTCTATGGGAGGCCGAATCGAGGTAGGTGTGTATAGTCTTAACCTGAGACTTGCATCGCTAATACTTGCGATAATCGGTAGACTCTGGTCTTGGTGGTACAGGGCTTTAACCGGTTCTGTGTACACCGCTTCTGGGTTTATCAGAGAGTCGTAGTGTATTGGGTGTGATGTCGAGACAGAAGTGTCACTTCAGTCATATTGGAGTTGATGTCACGCAGGATATGGTACTAGTGCTCTTGAGTGTTGCGCAACCAATCGGGATATTGTGACCAGGTCATGTATATCCGATTATAGAGACTATGTTACCAAACATCCGACATGTGTTTCGGACGGGGCAGACACTTATCCAGCCCCAGCCCTAGCACGTGATTATCCGATACTGGGCCGATATACACAATACTACCGGTATTCTACGCTTGATACAGATCTATATATTCCTGTAAGAATATTTCTGGAGAATTGGGTAGGCATGGCGCTTTGCTAGAAGCCAACCTTGTCTTGTAAATCGATATAAACGTAGTACGGGGTACTTACGTGTTCGGACAGTCCGACGATCGTATTTAACTGCCAACATATCCGGAGATCTCATGGGTCGCTTCCTGAAGATTCACCGATGACGTATTACTCGCACTTTGATTAATCTGGGATTAATTAGAAGAGAGAGATAGAATTAATCTGGGATTAATTCGATGAGAGAGAAAATTAATCTGGGATTAATTGCGGAGATATTTTATCTGGGATAAAATATTAATTAAAGAGAGAGAACGATTAATTTGGAATTAATCGATAAAATTAATATATTCGATATATTAATCGAAATTGGATTTCGACGCGGAATTAAAATTAGATTTTAATTCGGGCGAACGAATTAATTTAGAATTAATTCGTTAGCGACGTGAATAGTGAATTCGCTAGGCGTAATCACTTAATTACGACGCGACGGAAAATTCGTTATTTGGAATTAGCGAACCCGAGCCCGAGAGTGATTGCGAGCGCATTCGCATTTCGAATTCGAGCGCGGCACGCGAGTCACATCAAGCGTCAAATCACTAGTCGCGTCAATCGTCAAATCAATTGTCACTTTGAGTGATGTGATATGACATGTTGTCACTTTATTAAAGTGACATGATGTGAATATAGAAAAGTGATTGTTTGAAAGTTGATAGGACTTTTGTATATATATTTTACTCATTTACTTGGTAAATGGAATAAAGATATATGTATATAAAAATCATTCTCTCTCTTGGACCATGTGCAGTACACGGTTTTTGGTCAAATTTTTGTCATTTCACGTGACCCCTCTCTCTTGGTTTTTGGCATTCACGTTTTTACACAAAATGGAGCCAAAACTCTTCATCTTTCTCTCCTCTTCCATTCACGGTTCTTGCCGATTTCTTCTCAATTTTTTCCTGGTTAGACCGATTTTGAGAAGCAAGTGAAGAAGGATGGTGCTAGCACACACACATGGGTTATACTTAGGTGATAGGGAAACGAATTTGTGAGCATGGAATCTCAAAGCTTGGAGCTTTAATGGAGTTCATGCATGGCCGATTCTTGGAGGTTCAAGGAGGAGCAAAATCGCACAGCCCATTGCAAGAAGAAGCCATTGCCGAGCTTGGAGGGAGCTTAAAAAAACGCATCTTGTTCTTCATCCATCAAAACCGAATTCAATGTGAGTTGATTCCGCCACCTCCTTTGATGTGTTCATATGTGGTTTTTTATGCATGTTTGTGATCCTTGGGACTTTGATTAAACTTTCAATGGTATCTTGAGCTTTTGATGCATGAAAACCGAATTAGGGTTCTTGAGCAAATTTGGGCTTTTTGATTTTAGCTTGATTCTGACAAATTGATTGTGTAAGAATGCTTATATACGATCTAATTTGAGATATATGTAATCAATTTGACAAAAAATTGATTGGATTGATTTTCCCCCATTTGCTTATTTTTTGTCAAAACTTTAATTTGGGTAAACTCGATTTAGGCATGATTTGGTTGAATTGTTTGATGCATTATGCTTGAATGAGGTTGAATTGAAGTTGTGCATGATCAATTTCAAGAAAATTGGATTAGATCAATTTTCCCCAATTCTTAAGGTTGAACATGAAACTTGAAATTGGGTAAAATGTGTTTAAGCATTTTAATTGAAT
>SKCR01043754.1:0-42432 GCA_019454045.1 Zanthoxylum bungeanum
AGACTATTTGAATAAGATTTGTATAGTAATAATAAAAATTTTCGATAAAGATTTGAAAAAAAAAAAAAAAAACCGTGCTTGTACAATTCACAGTGATTGTATAGTAGGTGAATGCGGCATACCTTTTTTCAGCAGACTTTTTTTACAAAGAGATATTATATTAAGTGCATATTGAGAGCCTGAATTTATACATTTATAATTTAGTTCAGAAATTGAATAAGTATTGTTAAGGAAATAATACTATAATAAACATAATCATGTATACAAATCTAGGGTTGAAGAGCAGTTGTTCTTGTCTCAGTCTGTCATAACCTCCATGAATAAATTCCGAAGGGTACTTATGCTGAAATTGCTTCTAGAAAATGCAACTTGTCGGTTTTCAATAAACTGTATGATTTCATTTTATTTTTTTTTTCAAATTGTTGGAAACCCCATCGCCAAATCACATTTTTCGTGTTTAATCGGAGCAAGTAGTAAAATTCCCGACTGTCCCAGATTCTTACAAAAAAACGCACTCCTTAGATTCGAATCGGGAACAGAATATCAGATCTTAAATCCTACACCACAAAACTGTTGTGAAATAACGATCACTCTAGGAAGTGTTTGAGGAAAAACCAAATTCGTATTTATTACTACAAGAATAAATACCAAGTTTACAACCAGAAAACTTATCAAAAAACTAAACACTCTCTCTATACAAACTCACACACTCACTGGGATGCTTATAACTGAAAAATGGGGCTCATTTTATAGCTGAGCAAACCGCGTGAACAGTGTCACGCGGTTTGCTTTTCCAGCTGCCTTGGCCCATGCAAGCAAGGCAAGTCAAGCTTGCTTTCGGTGGCTGTCAAGTCTGCATGGCTTTAACACAACAAATCTCCCCCTCGGTGAAGATTTCCCAAAGTCTGAGCCGACCATTAATCATCCAAATCGGATCCTTCAAAGGATCCTCCCCTGGCTGCATCTGAATGAATGCCTACGTACCCTGAGTTGGGATCAAGCCAATCGTAGTTCTATGTATCTGAAAACAAACATCATCTGAAAGCTATCCCGGTTGTGTCTCTGCACAACTCTAGCTTGTCTCGGGAGACCACTTTTGTTAACATGTCGGCTGGATTCTCATCTGTATGGATCTTCACTAGTCTCAGCAGTTGTTGATCCATCACCTCGCGTATCCAGTGATAGCGAATGTCAATGTGTTTCGTCCGGGCATGATACATTGAGTTCTTGCTCAAGTCCAGAGCACTCTGACTGTCACTGTGTATCTTGTAGTCTGTTTGCTTGATCTCTAACTCTTGAAGAAACCGCTTTAGCCACAACATTTCTTTTCCTGCCTCAGCTATGGCAATGTACTCAGCCTCTGTTGTGGATAATGCAATACACCTCTGCAATCTTGACTGCCATGACACAGCTCCCCCTGCAAAAGTGTAAATAATCCTGATGTAGATTTCCTACCATCAAGATCTCCCGCCATATCTGAATCTGTATAGCCTTCCAGATCGGATCAGCTCCCCCGTAACACAGACGAAACTTCGTTGTACCTTTGAGGTACCTGAGAATCCATTTGACTGTCTCCCATTGCTGTTTTCCAGGATTAGAGAGAAAACGGCTCACTACACCAACTGAGTGTGCAATATCTGGCCTGGTACATACCATTGCATACATTAGGCTTCCAACAGCTGAAGAATATGGTATTGCTGACATTTCCTCTATCTCTTTCTTGGATGAGGGGCACGAACTCTTGCTCAGTTTGAAATGGTGCGCTAGCGGAACGCTGACTGGTTTGGCTTTCTGTATATCGAACCTCCTGATTACCCGTTCAATATACCTTTCCTGTGAAAGCCACAGCTTCTTGTTCTGTCTGTCACGAACAATCTCCATTCCCAAAATCTGTTGAGCTGGTCCCAAGTCTTTCATGTCGAAAGCCTTGGAGAGTTCCTTCTTCAGCTGGTTGATCTTTGCTGCTTCTTGTCCAACAATCACATGTCATCTACATACAGTAGAAGAGCAACGAAATTTCCATCTGGAAATCTCTGAATGTATACACACTGATCTGCTGCAGTTCTTTTGTAGCCTTGACCCACCATGAATGAGTCGAATTTCTTGTACCATTGCCTCGGTGCTTGCTTGAGCCCGTACAAGCTCTTTTTCAGCTTGCAAACAAGGTTTTCTTTACCTGAAACCTTGAATCCTTCTGGCTGCTGCTCCATGTAGATTTCTTCATTCAGATCACCATGAAGAAATGCTGTTTTGACATCCATCTGTTCAAGCTCCAAGTTCAGTCTAGCTACCAATCCTAGGATAACTCGGATTGAAGCCATTTTTACCACTGGTGAAAAAATCTCATCAAAGTCAATTCCCTTTTTCTGTAGGAATCCTTTGACTACTAGCCGAGCTTTGTGTTTCACCACTTTCACTTTCCCGCTGCCATCTTTCTTGAGCTTGAATACCCATTTGTTCTTCAGTGCCTTCATTCCATGTGGGAGCTTGACTATCTCATAAGTGTTGTTTTTCTGCAGAGATTCCATCTCATCCTGCATTGCGTGCAGCCATTTGTCTTTGTCTTCATGAGATACCGCTTCGTTGAAGGTTTCTGGCTCCCCCTCGTCAGTAAGCAGAATGTATTCTGATCCTGAGTATCTGGCTGATGGAATCCGGCCTCTCTCGGATCTTCGTACTGGAGGTTCTGGCTGTCTGTTGTCATCCGGATCTGTGGATGACCCTGAAGCTTCTGATGGAGCAGGCTGTAGCTCCCCCTGCTCAACACCTCCATCCTCCTCCGGTTCTGCTTCTGGCATGTCTTGCACCCCATCATCATCTGTGGCCTCTGGTGTTGGTGCTGGGGTTGTGTCTGGATTTGCATCGGTATTGTTGGCACTGGTTTTAGAAGGCATCTTGGGCTTTTCAATGTCTTCTATTGTCTGGTCTTTAAGAAACACTACATCTCTGCTTCTGATGACCTTCCTTTCCTTCGGGTCCCATAGCCTGTATCCAAATTCTTCGTCTCCATAGCCTATGAAGATGCATGGAGTAGTCCTTGCATCGAGCTTCTGCCTGAGCTCCTTGGATACATGTGCAAATGCTAAACATCTGAATATTCTGAGGTGAGAATATGAGGGATTCTTACCAGACCACTCTTTCTTCGGAATCTCGAAGTTCAATGGTACAGATGGTGATCTGTTGATCAGGTAGCAGGCGGCACGAACAGCTTCTCCCCAGAATGGCTTTGGCAGCTTAGCCATACTGATCATACTTCTGACTTTCTCCATAATGGTGCGGTTCATCCTTTCAGCGAAACCATTGTGTTGTGGGGTGCGTGGAACAATCCTCTCTCGTGTCGAATGCCGTGACTTCCGCAGTAGGCATCGAACTCCCTGGAAGTGTATTCGCCTCCATTATCTGTACGAAGGCACTTCAGTTTCTTCCCTGTTTCACGCTCGACCATGGCATGGAACAGTTTGAAATAGTCCAGGACCTGATCCTTTGATTTCAGAAAATACACCCATACTTTTCGAGAAGCATCATCAATAAAAGTTAGAAAATATTTGTTACCGCCTAGTGAGTTTACCTCCAAGGGACCACATACGTCAGAGTACACCAGACTGAGTAACTCTGATTTCTTTGTAGAAGAGAAATTGAAAGAGACTCTGTGTTGCTTACCGAATAGACAGTGGTTGCAAGGATCCAGAGTAGCATTTTTGGAGACGGTGATTAGATCCTTCTTTGTCAAGGTAGACAACCCTCTTTCACTCATGTGACCGAGTCTCTGGTGCCACAGATTCTGAGAAGCCTCCCGTTCAGCTACATTTAGGCTTTCTGCACAAATCTTCACATGAGTCTTGTACAAGGTTCCACAGATGTGTCCTCGGGCGATGACCATGGCACCTTTTATCATCCTCCAAGTGCCGTTGCTGAAATGGCTAGCATAGCCCTGTTTGTCAAGGGCTACCCCCGAGAGTAAGTTGAGCCGAAGTTCTGGAACATGTCTGACCTCCTTCAGGGTTACTGTATACCCTGCATTTGTCCGCAACTGTATTTCACCAATTCCCACTATCTGAGAAGAACTGGTATTCCCCATCTTCACTGCTCCAAAGTCTCATGCTTTGTATGTTGTGAAGAAATCTCTGTGAGGAGTGACATAGTAGGATGCTGCAGTATCTACCACCCACTCGACATCCTGAGTTACGGTGTGAAGGCATGCTTCTTCCTGGCCGGAGCATATAGCTACATCTACAGTGGTAACTACTAGTGTCTCCGCATCATTCTTCTTCGGCTGGTTATTGCCTTGTCCCTGCTCCCGTTGCAGTTTCCGGCAATTCTTCTTCAAGTGGCCTTCAATGCCACAGTGGAAGCACTTGTATTCTTTTTCTTTTCTCGTCCTTGGACCTGCCCCTGCTTTTGCTTCTGCCTCTCCTCTCACCTTGATGTTTCTCATGTTGTCTTCCTCGCTGCTCTCCGTGACAAGGCTTCTGTTTGATCTGAGCCCACGTCTTTCTTCTGGCTTCTTCATTTGACAGGGCATCATTTACCATAGGCATGGTAAGTTTGCCTCATGGAGCTGAGTTGCTGAGAGTAACCACTAGAGTCTCCCAGCTATCAGGTAGAGAACTGAGTAACAAGAGGGCTTGAACTTCGTCTGCCAGTTGCATGTCTACTGCAGACAACTGATTCACCAGGCTCTGGAACTCGTTGGTGTGTTCTGCAACGGAAGTTCCACTCCGTAGCTTCAAATTCACCAATCGCCTCATTATTAAGGCTTTATTCCGAGCTGTTTTGGCCTGGAACATGTCTTCCAATTTCCTCCACATTTCATAAGCATGTGTCCTGTGCTACATGGTGGAAGACATTATGACCGATCCACTGCCTGATCTGACCCAAAGTTCTGTTGTTGAGTTTATTCCAGTCATACACCTTAACAGACTCTGGTTTCACTCCCTTCAACTCGATGACATCAAACAGATCTTTACAATGCAAAAAATCTATCATCCTAGGTCTCCAGAGGGAGTAATTAGTGGCAGCCAATTTAATCATTGCACCAGAATGGGAATCCTCCATCTCCATTTTAAGTCTTAAAGTTTAAAATGAGAATACACTAAATTCGGGTCTGAATTTCACAAATCGGAGGTCACCGTTGCGTCCGGAACGGTCGAAAATGGTAGAATAGACACTTCTTTGGTCTAAATCCGACACATGGGCTGATTTGTAAATTCCTAAAACTTCTGGGGCAAAACTGTAAATTTCAAAACTTCAGGGGGCTGAATGAAATTTACCATGCTGCTGACGTGGCAGTGCTGACATGGCAAGTGGGACCGCCTTTGCTGACGTGGCAGGTGACGTGGCAGATGACGTGGCGAGGTGGGGCCGGGTTGCTGACCGTGGCGCTGACGTGGCGGATGACGTGGCGCTGACCTCTGGATCGTCTTCAACCTCTGGCGCGCGTGAGGCGCGTGCTGCTAGTGGGCGAGCGTGGGAAGCTCTCTGGTTGGCGCGTGGAGCGCGTGCGGCCGTTCTGGACGTCGGTTCGGTCACCGGAAAATACCACCATGCTCGTCTCGACGTGAACTAGCTGATGGTACGCTCAAAGTTGATTTTTGACAACTTTGCCGGAACTCGAATTTTCCGATCCAAGTTCCGTTCTTCGGTTTTTCGATCCCAATGAAGAACCAAAGCTCTGATACCACTTGTTGTGAAATAACGATCACTCTAGGAAGTGTTTGAGAAAAACCAAATTCGTATTTATTACTACAAGAATAAATACCAAGTTTACAACCAAGAAACTTATCAAAAAACTCAACACTCTCTCTATACAAACTCACACACTCACTGGGATGCTTATAACTGAAAAATGGGGCTCATTTTATAGCTGAGCAAACCGCGTGAACAGTGTCACGCGGTTTGCTTTTCCAGCTGCCTTGGCCCATGCAAGCAAGGCAAGTCAAGCTTGCTTTCGGTGCTGTCAAGTCTGCATGGCTTTAACACAACAAAACTACATCCTCTGAGGACTTAATGATTTCATAATGGTTTTAACATATCGAACAATATAAGCTAAGTGATTTAATATATATTTACGATTTTTCAGGGCAAGGGTCCATAATAGATCTCTTTATAATTTCGGCTTATTTTTTTAATTTGATTTTGGTGACATTGAAATATAATTTTCTTTAGTTTGATTTCCCACTTGTCTCTTTGTGGCTGCGCATGTGTTTGGTTGGTAATATCTTTTATTTTTAAAAAAATAATTAAAATCTAAAAACCATTTTTTTAGTAACAATAATTATATTGAATAAAAAAAATAAAAATGTCACTTTTTATAAGTAATATTTTAAAGAGAGAATCCACTCTAAATCCCTATTTTTTCATAGTTACTCATTAGAAACTTAATTTCTATGTACTTACACATTAAGTCCTACTGTTTAGGCTTGGTAGAAAATTTTGAAACTCGATTAGGATAAGGGATCCGGTAAAGAATGTTAATATTCCTAGAACATGCCAATATCGTGTAAGAGTGATTTGTGTGTGAATAAACAAGAGGAGTTGCGGAAATACTCACAATGCTTGGTAGAGAAAATTCAAAACTTTCATGGATGTGTAGAAGCTCCAAGCCTTCAAATTGAATTTCAAACTCATGGATTGGTTTCTCTATCACCTCATTTGTCTCTTTAAAGTGCTAGCTTGCTTGAATTTTTGCAACAAAAATCCATGGAGGGAGAGAGCATTCACGCCAAATGAGAGAGGAAGAGGAATAGTGCATTTTTTATTTCCAAAATCTAATACAAAAGTTGACTTTCAAAGTTGGTATATGTTTCTAATTAAAAACAATGTGTGTTGGTTTTGGTTTGTGTATTCAACAAGCAATCCAAGCTTTTCACACAACCAATTACCAAATTCCATCACTAGTCAAACACATTGATGTAAGTTGGTGGGCCCCACTTCAAATTCGAAATTTAAGTCGGACAATCCAACACGCAACTTCGCTCGGGCTCGGGTTCGTTTAATTCCGAATTAAACGAATTTGCTGTAACAACTTAATTAAATCCAATTTAATTGAATAATAATGCCTCGCAATATTATTACGCGGAATTAAAACCCAATTTTAATTATGCGTTGAAATCTAATTTCAATTAATATATCTAATATATTATTTTAGCCCAATTAATTAAATTAAATAGTAAAATCTAATTTAACTATTAAATTTACTTTACCGATTAATTCCAAATTAATCGCGTTCTCTCTTCTAGTCGAATTAATCCCAGATTAATTCTTGACGCAAGTATCTCAGATTAATTTTTCTCTTTGGTAATTAATCCCAGATTAATTTATTATTCGAGTCAAATGTCATCGGTGAATCTTCGGGAAGCGACCCAAGAGATCCATGGATATATTGGCAGTAAATACGATCATCGGACTATCCGAATATGTACGTACCCGGTACCACATTCTTACCGATTTACAAGACATGGTTGGTTTCTAGCAAAGCACCGTGCCTACCCAAATCTCCAGAAATATTCTTTAAAGGAATATATAATTTTTGTCAGGCGTAGTATACATAGTTTTGCGTATTACGATCCAGTTTCAGATGTCACATACTAGGCCTGGGGAAGAAATTGTGTCTGCCCCGTACGAAGCATATATCGGATCACTGGCAACTAGTCTCTATAATCGGATAATCATGACCTAGTCATATTATCCCGATGACTGCAGTACTTAAGAGTACCAGTTCTGTATCCCTGCGTGATCATTATCTCCATATAACTGAAGTGATACTTCCATCTTGACATCACACCCAATACACTACGATTCTCAGTATACCCAGAAGAGGCATACACAGAACCTGTTAAAGCCCCGGACGACCAAAACCAAAGTATACTGATTGTCGCAAGTATTAGCGATGCAAGTCTCAGATTAAGACTAAATACACCTACCCTGATTCAGATTCCCATAGACACATAGTCATACTACCAATGGGATTCCTATAAGTCTATCCAGAGCGAAGCTGTTCCCATACCATATGCAAACAGAACCTCCTATTACACTTGCATGAGTATCCAATACCCAAATATATGAGAACTATGTCGTTACGCTTCCATAACACGCACAAATGTAATACTAGTCTATTCCGCATTATCGATGTCCAGTCTCGATAATACTACGACTAGAGATATTTAATGATTAAACCTTACGTGGATTAATACTGTCTCATATCTTATTAATCCGGTACTAATCATATGGACTTTTATCATTTATATATCCAAGTAATCTAATTACAAAATGATAAAAGAGCAATTTCCTTTGTCACATAGTTAATTTGTACAACAACACCATGTCTGTACAAATAGTGATGTTATGGGTCATAATTGTCCAACAATCTCCCACTTGGCCTATAGCCAATCACTCAAATGTCCTACACCTGAACTATGTATGGGTCGCTCAAACTTCTGCTGAGAACAACTTTCGTCAGCGGATTTGCAATGTTATCATCTGATGCGTTTTATTTGATCATCACATCGCCACGATGTATGATCTGACGAATCAGATGAAATAGTCGAAGTATATACTTGGATCGTTGATGAGACCGCGGTTCCTTAGCCTGTGCTGTAGCCCAGCTCAGATGCTAACAGAACTACACCTAATCCAATTAGGATTATATATATCCAAAATGCTTCTTTTGATGCTTCAGCTGCAGCAATGTTCCGCTT
Organism: Zanthoxylum bungeanum; assembly: GCA_019454045.1. Taxonomy (NCBI): domain Eukaryota; kingdom Viridiplantae; phylum Streptophyta; class Magnoliopsida; order Sapindales; family Rutaceae; genus Zanthoxylum; species Zanthoxylum bungeanum. Next base: position 8,697 of record SKCR01043754.1, read on the forward strand.
TTGTTATTTATTCGGCAACATTATCTTGCTTGGAAGATTTCCAGCTCACTGTTCCATTATTCAAACTAAATATGTACCATTATTGTGACTTAAAGTCGTCTTTGTCGGTTTGGAAAATTGCAGCGGTGAATAGGGGTGGGCATTATCGGATTCGGATCTGATCGGACCAAATCCGAATCCGATCCGATCCGAAATGCCCACGGCTGTTTGATTCGTTCGGATCGGATCAGCTTATCGAACTCGATCCGATCCGATCCGATAATTATCGGATCGAATCGGATTGGTCCGATCCGATCTGAATTCGGTGGGTTTGAGTCAAAAAAATCGAGCTGATCGGATCGGATAAAATCCGATCCGATCCGATTCAAAATTTTTTTTATTTAATATGTAACGACGTCGTTTTGCATATTAAATTAAAAAAAATTCGATCGGATCGGATAAAATCCGGTCCCATCCAAAATCCGTCGAACCTAACCAACTCGATTCGATCGGATTTGCTAATCGGATCGGATCCGATCAAATCGGATCGGATCGAATCGGATCCGATCTGATGCCCACCCCTAACGGTGAACCTAGTCACCTCAAGTTCCCATATTCCCAGAAAGCATCTTTAGTTCGTCCAAGATACTCAAGGATGTTCTTTACATGAATCCAGTGACCATCACCTGGATTGGACTTATAGTGTCTACATATGCTCAAAGCATATGAGACATCAGGTCACATACATTTCAAAAACGTACGAATTCTGGGAGGGTTGTCAGCAGCTTTCTAGATCTATCCCATTAGATCTTTATTCCTAGAGTAAAGCATGCTTCTCCCAGGTATTTCATGGAGAATTTAATGAAAGCCAAGCTTTCACCGATTATATTATGGGAATGTTATTGCTAAGAAGCAATACATCAACAACTTATAGGATATTCATTGTCAGTGTGCTCCCACTAACCTTCTTATATACACAAGAATCATATTCGTTTTGAATGAAATCATATACTATTATGATCTCATCAAAATGTTGGTTCCAAGAATGTTATGCTTGCTTCAATCTATAAATAGATCTATTTAACTTGCAAACCTTGTTTGCATGTTTGGCACGACAAAACCGTCAGGATGTTGCATAAAACATCCTCCAAAAGGTTTCCGTTAAGGAAAGCTATTTTGACGTCCATCTGCCATATTTCATAAATGAAATATGCAGCATTTTCAGGCATTATCCGAATGCATTTAATCATGGCAACAGGTAAAAGGTGTCGTCGTAATCAACACCATGTTGATGACGATACCTTTTTCGCTACAAGTCTAGCTTTGTATGTTTGTATGTTGTCATCCACGTTTGTCTTCACCATGAAGACCCATCTGATACTAATAGGCACAATGCCTTCTGGTATATCAACCAGTGTCCAAACATGGTTGGTATACATGGAATCTATTTCGGACTTCATGGCACTTTGCCATATAGCGGAGTCGATACCCTGTATCGTTTCCTCATACGTAGTCAGTTCAGTATCCTCAATAAGACTAATGTCTACATGAGGTGAGATCAGAAACCCATACCTCTCAGGTTATTTTTTGACTCTCTCCGACCTACGCGGTTCTTGTGTATTCAAAGATTATAGGTATAGTTTCATCCCTGATGAACTGTTGGTGTTCCGTGAGGACTCGGTGCCTGGATTAGTATTACTCCGATTTTCATCGAGTTTTACTTTCCTCCCACTTATCACTGCATATAGGAATTCCTCTTTGGAAAGCCGTATGGAGAGCAACAATTACATTATTCTTTTGTGATTTGTATAAGTACTATACTTTGGTTTCCCTATGACAACCTAAAAATAGGCATTTATCTGACTTGGGTTCTAGTTTGGTATCATCCAAACATATGCCCAGCATTCCCAAATCTTCAGGAATGAGAAACCCGATTTCTTTCCTGTTCATTTCTAATATGAAATCTGTCTAACAGATTTTCATGGAACCTTATTCAAAATAAGTATTGCATTGTTTAATGTATATCCTCATAAGGAAATTGGTATCTCAGAGCGACTCATCATTAACCTTACCATGTCCAACAAAGTTCGATTTCTCTGTTCGGACACACCGTCAAATTGAGGTGTCCCAGGAGGAGTCCACTGTGAAATAATACCATACTCTTTCATGTAATCGAGAAACTTATTGCTCAACTATTTTCCACCACGATCCAACTGTAATGTTTTAATACTTTAGCCGGTCTGTCTTTCTATTTCGTGTCGAAACTCATTGATTATATCAAAAGTTTCCGACTTGTGTTTCAGAAGATACACATAACCATAACGTGATGCAACATCCGTAAAGGTTACAAAGTATTTATATCCACCTCTAGCCTAGCTAGACATGGGCCCACTTACGTTACTATGAACGAGGGCTAACAGATCGGTGGCACTTGCACTTTTACCAAGTAAAAGGTGTTTTAGGCACTTTACCTAATAAACTAGATTCGTAGACATCATTTGAATTAGAATCAAATCCGTCCTATTATCCATTCTTCGAAAGTGTGGATATACGAGTCTTGTTAATGTGTCTCAGACAACAATGCCACTTTTAAGTCTCAACAGATTTATTCAGTTTGAGATTTTGTTTGTCATGTTATATGTTTGAGATTTGTTTATATTCAAAATATAAGTACTGTTATTCACATCTAATGTGTATATCTCAATATCATCTTTATAAATAAAACACCTAGTGTTCTGGAACATAAAGGTATACCCGCAACGGGTTAAACTAGATATAGAGATAATGTTTCTAGTCAAACTAGGTACATTATAACAGTTTCCTAATTTAAGTACATGCCCAAAGGGCAGTTCCAAAACTTAGGTTCCCACAGCCAAAACAGCGACTCTCATCCGTTTCTGACTCGCAGTTCGATCTCATCTGAAGCCAGTCTCCTGCTAATCAGCAGATCTCGCACATCAGTACATATGTATATACCACATCCAGTATCAAAATCCTATTTTAAAACTGGTAGTGGACACGTTTATTACAATAACAAACATACCTGAAGTCGGAGCCTTGCCCGTCTTCACTTCCTTCATATCTGCCTTGTCCATACGACAGTCACACTTCCAGTGACCCCGTTTGCCACAGTTTAGGCAGACATCTTGGGATATGTCTTTTGTCTTCCCAGAAGACTGTGACGATTTAGCCTTGCCCTTTTAGAAGCTCTGGCTCTGCCTTCTTGAGCATAGCCATTAACTCTCCAAGAGTTTTCTCTTGGTTCAAGATGAACCCGCCCCAGCTTCCGGGTAGAGACTATAAGATCAAATCTATGGAAGTCTCGACCTCGTAGGTAATGCCCAGCTAACCTTAGTTGTTTGATGTCAGCAATCATCTGCGACACCTAGTGCTCGACAGACGTACCCTCCGACATACGCGAGCGAAAGAGCTTCTTTTGCAATTTGTACTTCTAAGATCTAAGAATAGATCTATGAAGATCCTTTAATTTCAACATCATGGTATAAGGATATAATCCTTAGTTCTGACGACGAAATTAAAGAGTCATTACAGCAAGCATAACAGATTGAGCACTAAAGTTATCATCATTATGAGTCTTCCAAAGCTCATGCTCTACTATTTGCTCAACTCTGGGCTTAGTCCCGAGAGGTTTCTCTATTATATAGAGTAACTTCTTGGCTTCCAGGACTATCCTGAGATTCATTTCCCAATCTGGAAAATTATGACGTTAAAGATATTTTTCACCTAGGATTATGTCCTTTGACCCTAATCTTTCCAGTTATATTGATTGCTATAGTCCAACTATCCAATCAATGATTTAGGGTACAATCAGATGTAATGATTATTATAATTTAACTATATAACCAACTATAAATGAAGTAGTTTGAATACAGTCCAACTGTTCAATTAAAACAACAATTGAATATTAGTCCAACTAATATATTTATAAATAATTAAGGACGAAAAATGAAATGAGCGCGTATTGGCAAGTATTTAAACGAAATTGCAAATTTAATACTTGCCTCCCACTATTTTTCGGCGAGCCTCTAACCCTCTGTAGAGTACTCGGGAAACCTAGTTTCCTAGTGGGCTAGGATCCCGTTAAATAACACACAACCTTGACTTTGGCCAACAAGTTGTATGAAACTTAACTAGGTAGATCTCTAAGATCAATTGGATCTCATCCAATTCCTAGATCCAGTAGGTGGACCTTCAATTCCGAAACATATGTCCAATATATGTCCAATATATCCAATATATTGCCTAATGATGAGCGGAAAATATATCAATATTTACCGCCCCTTTTACTTAATATTTTATTTAGTTTCTCGGGTTTGATGAACGTTTTGATATGTTTTAGTTTATTTTGCAGATAAAATAATATTGGGACTTAATGAAATCATTTAGGACGAAATATGGGTCAAATAAGGGCAAAAATTGGACTTGACATATTAATTTTGGAGATTGGAAACTTGAAAGGGCGTTTTAACAAAGTGCAGTTTTGGAAATTCCAGTTTTGTGCATCTGTCGTAATTTGGGCATAACGTTTTACTCCGATATCGGATTGAGCTGATTCAAGTTCCAGATTAAAGAAGACTCAAAGATCTACAATTTTTATAGACAAAATAATTTCGAATTCTAAATATTTCATGCCCGAAATTGATGAACCATCCAGAAGTGTGTTGTGTGTAATTATTAAAGTCATTTTCAATCATTTTCAAAGCAAAAAATAAATTAATAAATAAATAATAAAAATTATCAAATCATCACCAAAAATGATAAGTAATTAGTGGAGAAATTAATAATGAATTTGGTGGAGAATTTGATGGATGATTTGATGGAGGCAAAATTTTACCTATAAATACCAAGCCATTTCATTTGTAAATTTTCATACTTTCTTCTTTGAAAATTCCTAATGAATAAATAAGAAGATTGTATCTTGTTTGTTTATTTACAGCTTCCAGTAATTAATTTTCGCTTTTGCACTTTCTTTTCTTTACTTTTCAGTTTTTACTTTCCGCAATTTACTTTTACGCACAAACTTTTTCTTTCTTTACTTTTGCAGTTTTTATTTTTCAAGCAATGAGGAGGTAACTCCCCATTGCTGGGGTAAAAGGTAAAACTTTTATTATTTCTATCTAGATTAATCTCCCTTAAATATAAAATATAAACTATTTAAAACCTGACTTAATGAGGATACCGCTATATTGGCCGGTTGGAAATTAATTATAAATTGGTTTTAACCTGACTAAGTATGGATACCGCCGGGTTGGTCGGTTGGTAATTAATTATTAATTTGACTTAATCAGGATACCGCCTATATGGCTGGTTGGTAATTATCACGCAAAGTTAATATATTATATTAAGGGAGATATCTAAAATAGTAGTAATAAAAGTTGATCCTCTAACCCCAGCATTTTCTTTTATTGTACTTTTACTTTATTTAATTTCAGCAATTTACTTTTCAGTAATTTACTTTTATTTTTATTTTTACTTTTTACTTTTTACTTTTTACTTTTACTTTATTTACTTTTCAGTATTTAATTTTTAGTATTTTACTTTATGTCTTTTATTTTTTTACTATTTGTAAATATGTGTCGTAACTAAGCCATTTATCTGGGGTTGTGATGAAATCCAATATCACCGGTTTATAAGGGGTTAAATTATAGTTTGGGTAATATAAAGGTTTATTTATTGAGTCTTAATCTTAATGCTTTTTATTAACTTGTCATTAATAAAATTGAAGGTAAACTTAAAATGAACTAGACATAGGGATTTTAAGTTTAAGACCTTAGACTCAATAGCCCACGATCTTCCTTGAGGATAGATAACCATTTAATAGATTTCCTTACAGGATAGGAATATACCTGTCGGTCGGGCGGGGGTAGCCATAATTGGAACTTAATCTTAATGAATCCAGGTAATTTGGTTGGCATAGACATATGTTCAATTGAGTTATACTAGATTTTTGTAGTTGACCATCGGAAGAGGCTTTTACATAATTTAGTGTTCCAGGTTAATAAATAAATATTTTACCCAACTATAAGATAACCACTTCATCTTTAAAATGATATTGCAAAGAAATCACAACCCTAGATAGTTTTTAATATTGAATTTTCTTAAACCTACTTTCGAATAATTTAATTTACTTGTTTTTAAATTTAGAATCATCACCTTTTCAAATCAATCAAACAACCTGTTAGATACTAGTAATCATTTGACCTCATAAAATTAATATATTAGATATTAAGTCCTCGTGGGATCGATACTTTTTATACTACTTGAACGATACGTGCGCTTGCGTTATACGCGTGTGTAAGCACCGGTCATCTAACCTTTTTTTCCTCTGAATCAACTAAGCCTTGGCTTTGGCTCAACAAGCTTAATGAAACCAGTTAAGCGTGACCCATTGACAGTGGGAAAGCTTCGTAATCGAGGTCGATGAACAAGAAGTGACATTGACTTTGGCCAAAAAATCACAACTTGCCCAAGACGTACGATATGGAACAAAGATTTCGTGATTCAAACACATCCGCGATAAACAAAGGTCTTGACTTTGGCCAACAAACCAATGCCAATCTTGGATCTTGAGAGAGAATCACTCAATAGAAGGAAAAACGCTTAATATAAAATGAGGGTTTTTGTCGCGATTTGGAAACCAATTTATTATATTTAATTAGGTCTCATCATACACCCTTAAGCATGCATTCTAAAAGCATAATAAGGCGCGGATAAAATAATAATGATATTCGAATGGATATATAACAAACTTTGTTCCTAGAACAAATCTCTCATTTTTCTCTCTCCCGCTAGCACTATTCATACTTCTACCCAATTACATAATACTTCTAAAGAAACCTCATTTACATTGAGAGGAATTGGTGAGAAGAGAAATACAATGAGATAAAGAGATAATATGCTGGACACGCAGGTCCAATTTAATAAATTCTAAATTTATTACAATAATTTCCAAAATTGCCTTCACCCTTCTAATATCCATCTGATATGCATTATTCATTCATACATCCAAGTATTCACACAAAGCATGTTATTCAATCAATCTAATCCAATTAATTAATCTTTGAATTAATGACCGTCCAATATTCAAACAACGATTTGATTTGCGCGAGTCCAACTCGTTTAAGAATAAATACTCAAAGTACGTATTCTTGAATTATATCGAACTACAATTTGAAATCCAATTTAATTTATATTCAATACTAATTCATATTTAATTCCAAATTAAATAATTACACTTTTAAAAGTGCCTTTTAGTCTTGGATTCCAAATCCAATTTACATGGGTCTCAAAGGCCCAATTAGTATCCAATAATTTTTAATTAAAGTCCAATGGGCTTTTAATTAATTCTTTAGGCATGGGCTTTGGCCATTATGGATCAAACCCAAGATGCCAAGGCCCAAATAGGAATCACCCTATGCCAAAAATTAATTTTGGCCCATTAGGCCCAATTAAATTTTTAAAGGCCCAATTGTCATATTTGGACTTTATGGAAATGGTTTTATGCCCAATTGGATCCAACCCAATTGTCCGAAACCAAACTTGGCCCAACCAAGCCCATTAAGCCCAATTACAACAAATTAAATTAACACATTATTCCAAATTACATATTAATTTAATTAAAGTGCAATTAGTACAATTAATCAATTAATCTAACATTTCCAAAATACTAATTAATTCAATTAATCATACTCAACATTTCCAATTCATGTCCAACACAAATTGAAGCAAAATCAATCTATTACACATGCTTCATACTCACGGTTTTGGCAAGGAAATTATCATACAATTTGATTTCAATCCAATTAAATCAACATCTAACATACATTTCATGCCAATTAACATATCCAACTACTAATTTTCAAAAAATCACCATGAGGCACCTAGGGGTATACATTCGGCCATGTCTAAGGGATTGGGAATTTTTGATCTAATCAATTTTTCTCAATTCCAACAATGCACAAATCCAATTGAACATCATATAAACATAATCCAACAACCAATTTGGGCAATTTCAAACTCCAAGCAAAAATCCCCAAATAAAGTCATGAACCCAAGAATTCCAAATCAAACTTAGGAGGCTCTTGATACCATTGTTAGTGTTCCTAGAACATGCCAAGATCGTCTAAGAGTGATTTGTGTGTGAATAAACAAGAGGAGTTGCGGAAATACTCACAATGCTTGGTAGAGAAAATTCAAAACTTTCATGGATGTGTAGAAGCTCCAAGCCTTCAAATTGAATTCCAAACTCATGGATTGGTTTCCCTATCACCTCATTTGTCTCTTTAAAGTGCTAGCTTGCTTGAATTTTTGCAACAAAAATCCATGGAGGGAGAGAGCATTCACGCCCAAGGTGAGAGGAAGATGAATAGTGTATTTTTGATTTCCAAAATCTAATACAAAAGTTGACTTTCAAAGTTGGTATATGTTTTTAATTAAAAACAAAGTGTGTTGGTTTTGGTTTGTGTATTCAACAAGCAATCCAAGCTTTTCAAACAACCAATTACCAAATTCCATCACTAGTCAAACACATTGATGTAAGTTGGTGGGCCCCACTTCAAATTCCAAATTTAAGTCGGACAATCCAACAAGCAACTTCGATCGGGCCCGGGTTCGTTTAATTCCGAATTAAACGAATTTGCTGTTGCAACTTAATTAAATCCAATATAATTGAATAATAATGCCTCGCAATATTATTATAATATTAGGTAAGTCGCTTACAAATTAATTCTAAATTAATTCGTTCGCTTGAATTAAATCCAATTTTAATTCCGCGTTGAAATCTAATTTCAATTAATATATCTAATATATTATTTTAGCCCAATTAATTAAATTAAATAGTAAAATCCAATTTAACTATTAAATTTACTTTACCGATTAATTCCAAATTAATCGTGTTCTCTCTTCTAGTCGAATTAATCTCAGATTAATTCTTGACGCAATTAATCCCAGATTAATTTTTCTCTTTGGTAATTAATCCCAGATTAATTTATTGCTGTAATTAATCCCAGATTAATTTTCTCTCTCATAATTTAATCCCAGATTAATTTATTGTTCGAGTCAAATGTCATCGGTGAATCTTCGGGAAGCGACCCAAGAGATCCCCGGATATGTTGGCAGTAAATACGATCATCGGACTATCCGAATACGTACGTACCCGGTACCACGTTCTTACCGATTTACAAGACATGGTTGGCTTCTAGCAAAGCACTGTGCCTACTCAATTCTCCAGAAATATTCTTTAAAGGAATATATAATCTTTGTCAGGTGTAGTATACATAGTATTGCGTATTACGATCCAATATTGGATGTCACATGCTAGGCCTGAGGTTGGAATTGTGTCTGCCCCGCATGAAGCATATATCAGATCACTGGCAACTAATCTCTATAATCGGATAATCATGATCTAGTCATATTATCCCGATGACTACAGTACTTAAGAGTACCAGTTCCGTATCCCTGCGTGATCATCATCTCCATATGACTGAAGTGATACTTTCATCTTGACATCACACCCAATACACTACGATTCTCAGTATACCCAGAAGAGGCGTACACAGAACCTGTTAAAGCCCCGGATGACCAAAACCAAAGTATATTGATTGTCGTAAGTATTAGCGATGCAAGTCTCAGATTAAGACCAAATACACCTACCCTGATTCGGATTCCCATAGACACATAGTCATACTACCAATGGGATTCTGATGGGTCTATCCATAGCGAAGCTGTTCCCATACCATATGCAAACAGAACCTCATATTACACTTGCATGAGTATCCAATACTCAAATATATGAGAACTATGATGTTACACTTCCATAACACGCACAAGTGTAATACTAGCCTATTCCGCATTATCGATGTCCAGTCTCGATAATACTACGACTAGAGATATTTAATGATTAAACCTTACGTTGATTAATACTGTATCATATCTTATTAATCTGGTACTAATCATATGGACTTTTATCATTTATATATCCAAGTAATCTAATTACAAAATGATAAAAGAGCAATTTCCTTTGTCACATAATTAATTTGTACAACAACACCATGTTCTGTACAAATAGTGATGATATGGGTCATAATTGTCCAACAAAGAATAGGGACAAAAAAATTAACCTGGGTAAAAAATTTGATAGCGATTCAGGACTATTTTTCATTCAGATCAAGGAACCAGACATGATTCGGGAAATTTTTTATCTCAAATCATAATGGCACATCTCGATTACCATCTCTACTACTATAATAATAACAGTACATAATAAAATAATATATTTTACAGATAGCAAGATTTGATGGGTAATTAAAAAAAAATGAACCCCAACAAGCTAAAAATGATTAAAATAATAAAAATGATACATCCATAAAAATTAATATTAAATCATTAAAAAAATAAATAAAATGATTTATCTTTTAATTAAATAGTATTTATCTTTTAATGAAAATTTTCTAATTTTTATGCTAATTTTGATGGATATATCATTACTCTAAAAATAAAAGAAACAACAAAACATCAACTTTATTGAAAAGCACTTCCCACTTGCTTAAAAAATTTTTTGATGTTACACGAGCGTGTCAGAAGAACAGGTCCCCAAATCGACTTCTAAAAAACAAGTGATTGTTAATGGGTCCTCTAAAGTCCAAAATGTGTGAACATTTAGATTCTAAAACAAGATGTAAAAAAAAAATGTAAATTTTGGATTACTATATTTGAAATTACAATTGAAACTGAAAGGAAAATAGTTTGATTAATGAAACTACGATTACATAATGAAAGCTGAAATTGAGAAATTAATGTACTATTAAACTACTGGACATAGAGAATTTTAAAATGACTAAAACTATTGGAGATGAATTCTAAAAAAATTAGACTGTAGGAAATAGAGTTGATGTTGGATTCATTGTGTTGATCGAGTTCCGATGTGATGATGATTGTTTTTTCTTCTCTTGACTCCTCTTTAGTTTTTATAGTTCTTGAAAACAACTGTCTCAGATGCTCCTCAACTTTTTACGCATGTTTTGTATGTCTTATTTGTTAGAGTTGGTACTTGGAGCGTCAATCCGAATAATTTATTATACATTATATTTTACTACTTATTAATAAAATAACTAAATTTTCATTTCAACCTTGTTAATGGTAATTATTATGTCTTAATGCATATAAGATTGATATATAAATATGCTGAGAATGATATCGACTTTAAAATAGTCATGTAGTGATATTGGACACTGGGTAGTCTAACATTAGGATAATGTTACTATTATAAACTATTCTTAAAGTAAATATTCATATTCGTTTGTTTTAGAATACGGTCAAATTCTTATAACTTAGAAGACTAGCACATGTCGTATATTGGAATTGGAATTCCAATGGTCTAACCCAATGGACCATGAGCAAGGGAAGCTCGTATAGACATGTGGATATTTGTTGAAGCGAATACTAAATGGCTCATAGGTAATTCCTAATAGTGAATGGATATTCATATAGACATGTGAATATTTGTAGGAGTGAATACTGAATGGCTCATAGGAATCACCTATGAGCCATTCAGTATTAGGAATCACATATGAGCTTCCCTAGCTCATGGTCCATTGGGTTAGATCATTGGAATTCCAAATTCAATATACGACATGTGCTAGTCTTATAGGTTATAGGAATTTGATCATATTCTAAAACAAACGAATATGAATATTTACTTTAAGAATAGTTTATAATAGTAACATTATCCTAATGTTAGACTACCCAGTGTCCAATATCACTACATGACTATTTTAAAGTCGATATCATTCTCAGCATATTTATATATCAATCTTATATGCATTAAGACATAATAATTACCATTAACAAGGTTGAAATGAAAATATAGTTATTTTATTAATAAATAATTAAATATAATGTATAATACATTATTCGGATTGGCGCTCCAATCACCAACTCCAACAAACAAGACATATGTAAAAAGTTGAGGAGCATTTGAGGCAGTTGTTTTCAAGAACTATAAAAACTAAAGAGGAGCCAAGAGAAGAAAAAACAATCATCATCACAATAGAACTCAATCAACACAATGAATCCAACATCAACTCTATTTCCTACGGTCTAATTTTTTTAGAATTTATCTCCAATAGTTTTAGTCATTTTAAAATTCTCTATGTCCAGTAGTTTAGTCGTACATCAATTCATCGGATTTAGCTTTCATTATGTAATCGTAGTTTCATTAATCAAAGTATTTTTCTTTCAGTTTCAATCGCAATTTCAAATACAGTAATCCAAATTTAATTTTTTTTTTACATCTTGTTTTAGAATCTAAATGTTCATACCTTTCGGACTTTAGATGACCCATTAACAATCGTTTATTTTTTAGAAGTCATTCAATATCAACTTTGAGGACCTGTTCATCTGGCACGCCCGTGTAACACCAAAAAAATTTTAGAGTCAACAATAGATAATAATTTCTTGAAGGATTAAAGTGAGAAGAGAAGCTTTGAGTGGGAAGAGGAGTACACTACAAGAAAATATACATTTAGCGTCGAAACATATTATGGACGCCATATATCAAATTTGTAGCATCGAAACACATTTTGAACGTAAAATGTTCAACTTTTAACGTCGAATACTCAATACGACGCTAAAAGTTATAATTTTACCGTCAAAATAATGTTGACGCTAAAGGTTTTTAACTATTCCCCTTAATTTTGGCGTCAAAATAATTTACGACGCTAATATTACAACTTTTAACGTCACAATGAGCTATTCGACGCTAAAAATCTGACATTTAGTGTTGAATATTTTTGTGACGCTAAAGGTTTATGACAATTCCACCGACAGTCCCTCTACCTTTAGCGTTGAAAATCAATTTCGACGCTAAATATCACATTTTTAGCGTCGAATTTTTTTATTTCGACCCTAAAACTATATTAAAATGCAACACCACAAACCCTTCTTTCCCCCTCTGCTCTTTCTCTCATCCTCCGCAATCTTAGTCTCTCATCTGCAACCTCACAACTCTCCTACAAATTTTGAATCAAACTCTAATTAATTTTCCATAAGGTAACTTTTCTTTCATATCTCTTTATTATTTTTCTTTATATTTGTAAAAAATAAGTACTCTCGCTTAATTAATTTCAGTTTACTCTTTCTAAAAAATTATGGTTTTCATTTTTTATAATTATGTTTATTATATACCTTATGTTAGTGGTGTATGATGCATATATGTAGATTAGTTAATTAACTAAATATGTTTTATTTTGTAACTAATTAATTAATTAACTGAATATATATGTGTATGCTTAAATAAATAATTAATGAATTAGTGATGTTGATGAGTGTAATATTATGTCTAATAAATATATTTTTATATTTAGATATTGGCTGAAATGGATAGAAATTGGATGAGCTCGGTGGATAGATTGAGTGTTGAATACCATAATGGAGTGTATGAGTTTATGAAAGTGCAAAACAACACATTGATGCAGAAGGTCATGTTCAGTTTCCATGTACAAATTGTTTAAATAGGAAAATGAAACGGTTAGATGAAGTTCATAATCATTTATACATGCCGGGAATATCATCAACTTACCATACGTGGATTTACCACGGTGAGCAGTATAATTCTCAATCACGATTTATTGATTTCGGTGAATGGAGCAGTAGTTACAATCAACCTGCAAACGATGAGATAATTGATGATTTGCATGACTTACAAGGTCCTCAACTTGGTCATAATGTTAGTGGTGACATATCAGTGTTATGTGGAAATGATCAAAATTTATTTAGTGAACTACTTGAAAAAAAAAATACCATTTGAAGGTGCTGGGATGTCGATCTTGAATTTCATTGTGAAATTATTACACATTAAAGTGATGAATTGAATGACCAACAAAAGTATTGATATGATGCTAGACTTACTGGGGCAAATATTACCGGTTGGAAGTGAATTGCCTAAATCATATTACGAGGCAAAGAAAATATTGTGTGATCTGATAATGGGGTATGAATCCATTGATGCTTGTAAGTATGACTGTGTATTATTTCGTGTCGAGTATGAATCACTTGAATATTATCCGATATATGGTGAAAGTAAGTACAAAGTCCGTGGTATGGGGAAGAAAGTACCTTAGAAGATTTTACGATATTTCCCATTAACGCCCAGGCTGCAGAGGTTGTTCATGTCACGATACACAGCGACTGACATGATGTGGCATCATGAAAAGAGGATCGGTGCGGAAGACATACTCAGACATCCTGAGATGGAACCGAGTGGAAGAAATTTGATGACATGTACCCCCGTTTCGCTGAGGACCCCGCAATGTCAGGTTAGGTCTCGCCTCAGATGGTTTTAACCCGTTTGGGAATATGTACAACTCTTACAGCATGTGGCCCGTTATTATTTTTCTATATAACTTACTTTTATGGAAATGTATGAAGGATCCGTTCATGTTTATGTCATTGCTTATCCCTGGTCTACGTTCCTCTGGTAAATATATGAATATTTACTTGAGACCATTAATCGAGGAGTTACAAACATTATGGAATGTGGGTATGCATACCTATGATGCAGCTTCTCGGTAGTATTTTCATATGCATGCCGCATTATTATGGATCATTAATGATTTTCCAACTTATGGTTCATTATCTGGATGGAGCGCTAAGGGATACATGGCATGTCCACATTCGCAATGGTTACGGAATAAAATAGGATACACAGGGCACAAGAGATTTATCGAGTTGAGTCATCTTTGGCAGAGAAGTAAAATATTCAACGATCATTAAGAACCTCAGAGTATGCCTAGTCCATTGTCTGGATTCGACATAATTTGCCAACATCAACATCTCAGAGACAGCACACCAGGAAAATATCCTAATAATGGGGATAAAAATCAAAAACGTCAACCTGAAGAGTTAAATTGGACGGGAAAGAGTATTTTCTTAGAGTTAGAGTATTGGGAGAGTCTGAGTTTACGACATAATTTAGATGTAATGTATATAGAAAAACATATGTGAGAGTTTAGTGGGCACACTGTTCAATATTTTGGGTAAGACGAAAGACACTGTAAATGCTAGATTGGACCTACAAGATCTTATAATTTGCAGTGAATTGAATTTACAGGTCACTCCTCGAGGTCTTATTAAGCCACCTGCTAGTTACGTGCTAACTCAATCAGAGAGAAAATCATTCTGTGATTGGCTGAAAATGGTTAAATTTCCTGATGATTATGCATCGAATATTGGACGTTGGGTCATAGATGATACAATAACTGGGTTAAAGAGTCACGACTGTCATGTGCTTCTCGAGATTCTCCTTCATATTGGCATTCGACCTTATTTGCCATCAAATGTATGCGACTTCTTACTTGACCTATGTGGCTTCTTCAAACAATTATGTCAGAGGACATTAACCACATCTGTTATTGACGAACTTGAGCGAGGAATCGTGATAATCATATGCAAGCTAGAGTGAATATTTCCACCCGCTTTTTGATGTGATGGTACATCTGGCCGTGTATTTACCATCCGAAGCTAGGAGGGAAGGTCCAGTCCATTACATATGGATGTACCCCATTGAGAGGTAATATTAAATTTTAAATATTACATTATTAAAATTTGATTTTGCATTACAAATATTAATAATGAAAATTTGTTCTGATATTTGCAGGGCTTTTTTGGGATATTACAAACAATATGTGAGAAATAAAGCGCGACCTGAAGGGTCAATAGTAGAGGTGGTCTTAATAAGTGAGGCAATTACATTTTGTTCGATGTACATGCAGAATATTGAAACTCCTTTTAATCGTTGACCAAGAAACTATGATAGAGATAACAGTAATCGGCAAGATATCATAGTGTTCGGTCAAAATTGCAGACCGTTTGGAGCATTAGGTATCAAATTGCTAAAAATTGAGGAAGCTCAACGTGCGCATTGGTTTATATTGAGTAACTGAGACGAAGTGCAGTCGTACTTAACGTAAGTCTTGGCCGTGCATAACTGTATTTTTATTGTCTTACATTAACGTAACTCATTTTTTGTAGGCAACATATTACCATGCTATAATGTGGTAGTGTAATCACAACGTTGATGGAAGACACAAAAAAGAGTTTCCTAAATGGTTTGAGGCAACTGTAAGCCCTAATATTGACTATTTATTTTTATCCTAACAGTAAATATTTAATGTTTGTTATATTAACATATAAATATTATCATGTGTTTGATAAACAACCAAGTACAAAATGGTCAACTGGACTCGTCCTCTTCGTTTGTTGCATTGGCAAATGGGCATAAAAGCAGGCTTACGAATACAGTGGATGCGTTGTTAATGGATTTAGATTTCATACCGAGCAACGAGATGTTTCACATGTCACTCAAAATTATGGAATTATAGTACCAGGAGAACACAGATCTGATATTGTTGACTTCTACGGAGTGTTGCAATCAGTCATTGAGTTGATATACAGAATCATACGACGTACAATGCTATTTGAATGCAAGTGGTTTGACACGAATGCCAGAAAGAGGAGAATTCAATTTAGTAATAATTTACGTCAATTAATGTTCAACGTTACTGGTATAAGAATGATCCATATATTTTTTATACCCAAGCACGGTTTGTGATTTATATATCTGATCCAAAACTAGGAAATGGATGGATGGTGGTAGAAAAGTTACAACATATGGGCATTTGGGACATGCATGAGAAAGATAGTGTTGAAATTTTTGATGAAGCACAAAACTTTTCTGATAACTTTGAAGTTCCTGAACAGATATTTCATTTACCCAATATCCAAGTTCCTAAAAATACCACGTTAACTCGAGAATATACATATGTTGAGATAATTCATCATTCTCAAGTTAGCATGGAAGCAGCAAATGAAGAAGAATTTGAAGCTGAAGATGAGTTTGATTCCTTTCAGGAATCCTCAAATACAGAAGATAATAATGACTAATCTAGTTAGTATATGTGTAATGGATGATTAATTTTTATTATTATCATGGATGGATGGTTGTTGTTCTTATTATTATTATTATCATGGATGGATGATTGTTCTTGTTGTTATCATTATTATTATTATCATGGATGGATGATTGTTCTTGTTGTTGTTATTATTATTATTATTATGAATTTTTTAAATTTAGCGTCGATTAAATTGTTTCAACGCTAAATGTAAAAAAAAAAAAAATTCCCTCAATAAATTACCCTAATTTTTTATTAGCCGCCAATGTTTTAGCGTCGAACATTTTGACACTAAAAGGAAAATATTCTGATGCTAAAGGGTTATTAAAATCCCTAATTTGGTTTCCCCTCTCACTCTTTGTTTCTGCGAATTCAATTTCTCTCTTCTCCTCGTGATTCTCACATTGATTCTGGTAAGTGTTATTTCCTTAATTCATCAATTTTCGAAGGTTTTTTTTTTCCATTGGCCGATTGTTCAAGGAGTTAGGATTGTTTGGGTTGTTTTTGTTCGATTTTGTTACTTGGTTCTTTAGATTTTAGGTTATTATTTTTGTTCGAGTTAGTGATTTTTTGTTAGATTTGTATTTTCTTTTGTTTGGTTATTGAGAAATTTAATGCTGCAAACGATGGGATTTTGTTACTTGGTTCTTTAGTTTTTAGGTTATTGTTTTTGTTTGACTTTAGGATGTTGTTTATGCTCTTCTGGGACCGTTCGAATCAGCAATTGTTGTTCTGGAATTCCAGAACAGCACTTGCTACTGTTCTGGAATGTTCTAGAATTTCCAGAACAACGTTAAGTGTGTATGTGTGTGAGAATGATGTGGTCATGTGAGTGTGTTGTGTGATTTAGGTCGTGAGGTCATTGATCTGTGAGTGTTGTTGGTGTTTATGAGATTGTTATGAAATGATGAGTATGATTTATTGAAATTTCATTAGCATCATTATGATTATTTTTGTGTCATTGATAGTGTCGGAATTCTTATTTTGCAGATAGCACCGGGAAATCGCAGACTCATTAATACGACTCCATCTACATCTGCAAGGACATATGCCTCTGATGAGGTCTCTGCTAGCACAGGTGACTCGAGTACAGTGAAGGGTCGAGGACGCACCCGTGGCATGGGGTTGGTTAAGCACGTTAAGACTCACGACTGTATCCGGATAGAGAAATCAGATGATGTAAAAAGATAAATCGGGCAACATTCTTCAGCGTTTACTACAGCCATAAGTGCTACAGCTCGGTTTGAAGCTCCCCAAAACTACATTTCTTGGGGAAATATACCGTGGGAGATGAAAATCAACCAGCTATTCCATTCGCTACTTGTGAGTTTCCTTACAGTATTAAGTTTTCGATATTGTTTGTTAATTTAAATTTTTATTTTATACTCATTTTTACTTGGTTGCTATTCCTGTAGGAGTGGTTCGACGTCGATCTGACCAAAGTTAATGTCTAACAGTATCTTGACTACCACATGGGGAAAGGTTATAAGGATTATATGATAAAAGTCCTAAAACCAATATTCGACGAATGTGGACCTTTGGATGCTCCACAACACAAGCTTGATTTTATAGAGGAGCAAGACTGGACATTCTTGTGTGAGCTTTGGTCTAGTGAGAAACATGAGGTAAATTTTAAAATAAACAGAAATTTATAATTCTCTTCGTTTTTGATACTTACAATGTTGTTAAATGCAGAATAAATGTCACGCAAATACGGAGAATCGAAGTCACTTGTGTTTTAACCACCGTAGAGGTTCCAAGCCATTTATCCAACATCGTGCCGAACATTCTGAGGTAAAAATATCCTAAACTATAATTTAACAGTTCATTATTTTTACTAATGTCGAATAATAGTACAATTATTTTCTGTTTTTAGCATAGTAACACGGGTGAGGTGCAATCATTTCCAGATTTTTTCCGAGTGACGCACTACAATGAGGAATAAATGGATCAATGAAGAAGCAGAACGCTGCTATGTAAGTTTAAGTTGTTAAAATAAAATAATTATTATTTTAAATTGATTTTTTCTTTTCAAATTCTAACATTAACTTTTTTTTTAAAAAAAAGAACGAAAGGTGGAGCTCCAACATCAAACTCAATAGACATGGTCCGACCCGATACTAGATGAGCGGTTGTCGCAATTGGTTTTCAAGAATCAGACAGTGTACAACGTCGGCCTTGGCACTCGTAAGAAGCTGACGTCATCTGCACGCACTACTGTTTCTTCGGACACTAACTCGTGCCTTTGAGACCAGCTAGCCACCACCCAAGACGAGCTGAAGAATACTCAGGAGGAGCTACTCCTGGTCAAGGTGGACCACGAAAAGAAGATGGAGGAGTTCGACCAGCAGATACAGGCTTTCCGAGAGATATTGGAGGCCTCACTCGGCCAGAGTGCATCGGGCTCGAGCGCCCCCCATCACAGCAGCAATAAATTTTACTTCTATTTGTATAAATATTCAGAACAGATAGTTTTAATATACTATGTATTTTTTTTTTAATAAATTTTTATTATAATAATAAAATAATTATTAGAATATTTTATAATTGTACTATTAATCGGTAATATTTTTTTTGAAATAATAATATTTTTTAAAATATTAAATTGAATATTTCAGAGTAAAATTATGTAAAATAATTATTTTTTAAAAAATATTTTATACTTTTAGCGTCGAAATTTTCGACACTAAAAGAATAAAAAAAAATATTTGTATACTTTTAGCGTCAAACAGTTCACGCTAAAAGTATACAAATAATATTTAATGTTCGAAGCTAAAAGTATACAAATAATATTTAATTTAATGATTTTAGCGTCGTATAGTTTAATTTTTAGCGTCGAATACTTGCGTCGCCAAATATGAACTTTAGCGTCGGAATTCTTCTTTTTCGTCGAAAGTATTTGGACGCAAATTAAGAGATTTTAGTGTCGATAATTAGTATTTCGACGCTAATAGTCTTTCTCATCCACATGCGTTTAAATTTAGCGTCGAAATTATTCGACGCCATTTAGTTTTGACGTCGAACTATTCACTTTTTGCGTCGATTGTTTTCGACGCTAAAAGCCTTATTTTTTGTAGTGCTGTAAATTGAGTTGTATTTATAAAGGAGATTAAATTTCCAAGATCAAAGAAATGAGGAAGGCTTCTTTTGAGGTTCTTGGTTAGTACGTGGAAGTATCTTTTAGGGGATAAGCAAGTGGGGAGTGCTTTTCAATAAAATTGATGTTTTGTTATTTCTTTTATTTTTAGAGTAATGATACATCCATCAAAATTAGGAAAAAAATCATTAAAAGATAAATAATATTTAATTAAAAGATAAATCATTTTATTTATTTTTTAATGATTTTATATTAATTTTTATGGATGTATCATTTTTATTATTTTTAATCATTTTAAGCTTGTTGCGGTTCATCTTTTTTTATTTCTTATTATTTTTACTTATAATTACCCATCAAATCTTTTTTTCTGTAAAATATATTGTTTTATTATGTACTGTTACTGTTAGAGTAGTAGTAGGGATGATAATCGAGATGTGCCATTATGATTTGGGATAAAAAAATTTCCCGAATGAAAAATAGTCCTGAATCGCTATCGAAATTTTTTACTCGGGTTAATTTTTCTGTCCCTATTCATGTACCATTCTTTACCGGATCTCTTATCCCAATCGAGTTTCAAAATTTCATGTCAAGCCTAAACAGTAGGACTTAATGAGTAAGGACGGAGAAATTAAGATTTTAATGAGTAATTATGAAAAAACATAGGGATTTAGAGTGGATTCTCTCTTTAAAATATTACTTATAAAAAGTGACATTTTTATTTTTTTATTCAAATAATTATTGTTATTAAAAAAATGGCTTTTAGATTTTAATTATTTTTTAAAAAATAAAAGATATTACCAACCAAACACATGCGCAGCCACAAAGAGACAAGTGGGAAATCAAATTAAAGAAAATTATATTTCAATGTCACCAAAATCAAATTAAAAAAATAAGCCAAAATTACAAAGAGATCTATTATGAACCCTTGCCCTGAAAAATCGTAAATATATATTAAATCACTCAGCTTATATTTGTTGGATACTAAAATCATTATGAAATCATAAAGTTTATTGAAACCAGCTCTCGGGATCTTAATGAGTCATATTATTGAAATTATATATTTGAATACGTTATAACATAAAAATCATTTTGAAATTTAACAAAGTCCTTGTGTGATTTTGGATTAATCCAATTAATCCAATTGAGTCAAAATAAATAATTAATATTATCCAATAACACTTAATTATTTTGGTTGATAAATATAATATCGAATATTATTTATTATCAAAAATTATTGGCTACACAAGTGTTCAACGAGTACACTTCATATTGTGGGACTCTCTAAGTTCAGACATGTTCGTCATATAAACCTAGCTTATATGTACGCAATTCGGCCACCTCTGAATTCGCGAAGAGCACAAACGACCTTTCTGAACTGTACAAGTTGATGTCATCACATATGTTTATCAATCTTTCTGTCGTAGGCTATCTGAGTTGTGCTTAGGAAACATAGAATACACCGTCAAGTTTCCAAAGTGCATGTCTCATGTCGACATGTCCACGATTCTTTAAAACTAATCAGAAATCATTTCTGATATATGCGATCCACCCTAAGTGATCGACTTTGGCCAAAGTTTTAAGAATCGTGACTTACTTACATGGATACCTTATTGGGGTTTTATAGGGAATTACCGGTTTAACGCATCGGAACGCGGAAAATCAGAATTTTTCGATTTCAAAAATTTTCTTGGATCAATTAAATTAACTTATTTATTTAATTACACAATACTTAAAATCTGAAATTTTAACTTAAGAAATCAAATTTCTTATAATTACCGAATTAACCCCATAACTTTATATTTTGATCATTTTGGTCCTCAAATTGTCAAATACATATTTAAGTGATTCCAAATCAATATCAAAATGAGTTATACATGTCTAATACATGAAAATACAAATTGCAACACAAAATCCAATTTTTGTCAAATTGCCGAGAAACCCCAGAATTTTCCAGATTTTGCATTTTATTTCATTCTTGTTCAAAACAAGTCAAGATCAAATCCAATCATTCCCAAATTTAATATACATCATATATACATCATTATTTAACACATATATGAAAAGTCTCAAATTTGAAAAGGGTTAAGAACCCTATTATAATTTCTTCAAATTGATAAATTACACCAAATTAATTACATTCAACATTTTAATCCAATCTTTACTACATCAAACAAGTTTCATTACCATGAAACAATTCAAGAATAATTTTAGGTCATTAATGAGTGGCCTAAAAACTCTAAAATGACAACTTGATTATCAAATAATCAAAAGAATACTTAATTACTCATAATAAGCATTCTTTGATAATCATACATGCTAACATCTTTCTAATAAGTTTCCAACTAATTAAATTACATACATAAAGAGTAGAGAAAAATTATGAGCATCACATGTTGAAGCCTAGAAACATGGAAATAATTTCCTAGTTGAAGAAAGTTGGAAATTACTTACAAAATCCAAGTTTTTACTTGATGTATTTCCTTTGTTCTTCAAGTTTTCTCTCAAGCTTTTTTTGTAATTTATTTTTATAAATTGTTGTTATAAATAAAAATGAAACAAAACCTTATATATTTTCCCTCAAATTGCCGAAAATAAGAAGAAAACTAATATCAAGATATTTTCATTTTATTTCAATTAATTTAAATGATAAGTAATTAGTTTACTTGTTCCAATTACTCACTACAATATTTAATGAAATGCAACAAGTGTAACCAATAAACCTAAGCCATTTAAAAGGTAAATGATGACTAAAGATATTATCTATTTAATTAATTTAATATATAACATTTATATAATTTAATAATTTAATACAAATATATGTATTATATTTACATTAAATAATCAAAATACATATATCAATCATATATGTCAAAAATCATAATTTGACATTTTTTTAATGTGTATTTAATAAAATCAAATATTAAATACAAATACATATTAATTAAGGAAATGACCATCACGTCCCTTTGCATGTATTTTTCACTTAACCGTTAAACGACTTATAAATAATCAGTATTATTCATAAAAGTTGCCATAGTGCTCTAGAGTATATTTCGTTAGTGATACTTTCTAGATTCAGGCATATCCGTCACGAAATCAAATTTCATGTCCATAATCTACCCACCCGTAAATTATGACGAACACGGATAAACTCTCTGAACCATACAGGTCGAGGTCATTGCATACGTATAATCCATCTGTCATAGGTATCCAGATTATTCCAGAGACATATATATAAACGTCAAATCTATATAGATATAATCATGTCGATGTTTCTATTAGCAATTATTTAATAACACTTAGAACTAATTTCTACAGTGTACTACAGGCCCATGAATTTAACAGATTGCTAATTTCATATTGAATACATATGCTCTGTACAAAGAATTGACAGATCCTTTCTTGATACACACAGGATATCATGAGCATCAGTCCACACCCAACGAACAGGCGGAGGTCTGATCTAAATAGATCGGTGACGTGATTGTCATCTAAGTGTGGAGGATAACTAATATATCCACAATGGTATCTCAAGTCAAAGAATCAATATGCTCACTCAACCCGAGAAGATTCTTATTGACGTTGGTATATCATCCATTAAGAATCTTCGGTGAGTCGTTCAGTGTTTATCCGCTATAAACACATACACTTCTATACGAGTCTCCAAGACTCATAGTTCATTGAGAAACCATCGGAATCCAAGATTTCAATATATGACATGTACCAGTCTCAACGGGTTTACTTTACTGACCAAGTAGTGTAAACATTGACCATGAACTATCTAAGAATGACAACGTCATGATACAACTCAATGTCAGTTGCGAAGCTTTTGCAACAGTATCATAACTAATCATTCTAAGGTCTGTTACGTCTTTACCATATAAAAGATGATGTTATATAAAAGAAACTGTTTATTTTATTCATAATAAAATGTTACATTAGTATTTACAGGGAAAATATAAAAAAAAATGGCGCTCTGAGCACCAATCCTAACATACCTAAACTCTTATGGTACGTATACGGGCCGACAGATCCTATCTTGATACACACTTGATTAATAAGTGAATCGGTCCACACCCAACGAACATCTAGAGGTCAGACCATGAAAGGTTTCTGACATCTAAGTGTGGAGGATCTCACACAAAATCAATGTTATCATATAGTCAAAGGATCACATATGATACTCGACTTGAGAAGATTCCTATTGACGGTGGTGTGTATTCCAACTATCAGGAATCACCTGTGAGTCATTCAGTATTCGCTCCAATGAATACTCAAACGTTATATGAGCTTTCAAAGCTCAAGGTACACCAGGTTAAACCATTAGAACTCCAATTCCAATATACTACATGTGCTAGTCTTTTAAGTTATAGAAATTCGACCGTATTCCAAAACCAACGACTAAGAATATTTACTTTAAGAATAGTTTATAATAGTAATATTATCTCAATGTCGGACCACCCAATATCCAGTATTACTACAAGACTATTCTAAAGTCGATATCATTCTTAGCATATTTATGCATCAATCTAATATGCATAATGACATTACCATTAATAAGATTTGAAATTAAAATATAGTTATTTTATTAATAAAAAATAAAATATAATGTAAAATATATTTATTCGGAATGGCGCTCCAAGCACCAACTCCAACAGTAATTTTAAAAATATTTATACCGTTGGAGGATATTTTGGTAATTATAAAATATGTAATAATAGATGTATTTGGCCTGATTTAATTGGATTAAATCAAAGTGGTAGACAATAAACTAATCAAGTGGTTAAATTTTATTTACATTTAATTGGATTAAATCAAAGTGGTAGACAAAGTTGATTAGTTACACCTAATATGCATATTTGGACAAATTGGATTAAGCCCACCTAAAAGTTGATTAGAACTTTTATTAATTAAAAAATACATAAGCTTGAATATAAAAGACAAATTTGAAAAGGTTTTTGATTAAGCAAGCATAAGATAAGATATAAGAAAAATTAACCTAAAGAAAGTAATTGTGAGATAAGCTTTGGACGTTCTCTACATTTTCAACAATGAGAAGAAGATTAGATCTTGGAATCAAACTTGTTAGGTAAGTTTGATATTGTCTAAAGTTATGTATTTCATTAGTGAGTTGTTATGATTAGTGAAACATATATTGATGTATTATGTAATGGAAATCTATATTATTCAATAATATAGATTTCCATAATAATATTCCTTAATATTCCTTAACAAACACAATATGTTCGTGACAGTATCAAATATGTTCACGTTGGACATGGAACATAAAATTAAAGTTTGGAACTCTAGTTGAAAGCTTGGAGTTATGACTAGCATTTTAAAATTTCTTGACCACCTTTAAGTGACGTAAAATTATTCATGAGTCACTTTTTTTTTAAGATTCTAATTTTATTTGTATTTTGATTCAAAATAATACATATATGTATTTATAATATATTTATGTTTATTTTATAGCATGTTGATTTTTATATTAAAAATTAGATTGTTAGTGTTTGAAATTATTTGGAAAAATATTGAAAATGGATTGGGTTTTTTTTTTTGAAATGGAAAATGGATTGGGTTAAGAACCCTAAGTATCAGCTCTTTGGAAATCGAGAGAGCTGATACATATAACAATGAAAATAAAAATAAAAATAAAAAGATTGGGTGCAACAGTGGTGCTATCGTGGGCACGCGCACCGTGCTTGCTCGTGTTACTCGCGCACCGAATTTTATTTTCTCCAGACTTTGAGCTTTCGGACTCTGATTTATCCCCGATTTTTTCCTATGTACTTGTAATGGAATATAGAATTCCATTTTATTATTTAAAAATACACACATGCTTTATATTTATGGGTTAGACTCATTTCTAATGTGCATGGTACCGATCCAACCGTAGGGGTTCCACATCTGACCCAACAGAATGTTAAATTTTGGATTACTGTAATTGAAATTGCGATTAAAACTGAAAGAAAAATGCTTTGATTAATGAAACTATGATTACATAATGAAAGCTGAAATTGAGGAATTAATGTACAATTAAACTATTGGACATAGAGAATTTTAAAAGGATTAAAATTATTGAAGGTGAATTCTAAAAAGATTAGACTGTAGGAAATAGAGTTGATGTTGGATTCGTTGTGTTGATTGAGTTCTGTTGTGTTGATGATTGTTTTTTCTTCAATTAGCTCCTCTTTATCTTTTATAATTCCTGAAAATAATTGTCTCAAAATGCTCCTCAACTTCTTACGCATGTTCTGTATGTCTTGTTAACTTCCTCCAAGTGCTCCTCCAACGTGTCTGGCTTCCTCCATGTTTGTCTCCAACCGTTGCAGGATGTGAGCATGAACATTATGGAGCGCGGCTTGTGGGACGTGGTGATTACATGGTCAGAACCTCAGATCCTCATAGCAGAGTCTCTGAGCCTCAGTATCTGAACCTTGAGTCAGATCCATTAAAGCATAATCACGACCTCGAATCAAGAGCATCGGAAGCATAACCTCATATCAGGACCTAGAATCAGAAGCTTAATCAAGCCCTGAGAGTCAAAACTACAATTCGATCTTGATCCTTACCTCAGATCCTCAGGATCTCAGTCTCAGAGTCACGACCACTTGAATTATTTCCTTAGTGTAAACACTCTGATATTCATTCAGCCTCAAACCTTCAACACACAGACGCAATATCCTCCACAGCAAGCCATAGTCAGAACCTCAAAGCCAGATTCGTTATTAAAATCTGTGTCAGAGCCTCAGAATCGGAACCTAGAGTCAGATCTGTGCAATATCAGATCTCGAACTTAACATCTGACTTTGCCTTCCTCATTTTGACCTTATCAACACCAGACTTGTTTCAACTCACTTACATAAATTATTTTCTTGGTGTAAACATCTATATTCAATATTGCTTTTGAATTTCTTTTTGTCTTATATTCTTCATAATTTATTTCTATATGTGTTTCAATGGGATAAGATCCATAATTTATATTAAATAATTATCAATTATAATTATAAAAAGTTCAATATAAAACTCAACACATTACCTTATCTAAATTAGTTCAATTACAATTTTTTTAATGTGAAAATTTCAAAATGATTTTATTGTTATAACGTATTTAAATTTATGTCCCTAATGAGCTTGATTTGGTGGTGTAGGTCCAGGATCTCAATCTGGGTTCGAATCCATAAAATGATTTTCTTATAAGAGTCTGTGACAGTCGAGAATTTTAAGTCCGGAATTGATGATTTGGCGCGGAGTTTCCAACGATTACAAAATAATAAATATATTTAAATTTATAATTTCAGTAATATGGCTCATTAAAATCCCGAGTCCTGGTTTCAATGAACTTTATGATTTCATAATGATTTTAGTATCCATCATTTATAAGCTAAGTGATTTAATATATATTTACGATTTTTTAGGGCAAGGGTTCATAATAGATCTCTTTATAAGTTTGGCTTATTTATTTAATTTGATTTCGGTGGTGGCAATATCTTTTATTACAAACATTTTAAATGCTAAAAACCATTTTTTTAATATCATAATTATATTGAATAAAAAAATAAAAATGTCGCTTTTTATAAGTAATAATTAAAAAGAGAGAATATCTTCTAGGTCTCTAATTTTTTTTCATAAATCCATTAGATCTAATTTGTCTATACTTACTCATTAGATCCTGTTGTTTAGGCTTGGAAGAAAAGATAAGGGATCCCGTAAAGAACGGCATAAGATTCGGGAAAAAAAATGAACTTGAATAAAAAAAAATTTGATGGCGATTCATGATGATTTTTCGTTCAGATGAAGGAACCAGTGAAGATTCATGACAAATTTTCATCTGAAACATAATTTGGATATCTCGATTATCATTCCTATTGTTCTTACAGTAACAATATGTAATGCAACAATGATCATTGACAGTTAGAATAGCAAGACCTGATGTGTAATTATGAAAAAATTAGGATTTAATAAGTAATTATAAATAAATAAATAAAATAGGGATCCAAATGTCATTTTTCCTTTTAAAAACATATTATATATATATATATATAGGGGCGGCCCAACAAAATTTATAAATTTTTAAAAATATATATATATTTATATTAAATCCTTATTTTTTGTTCCCATTTTCTCATAAATTATGAAACTTCTTAAGAAACAAATACAAAAGATACAAGTCATCAACAACAAAATCAAAGGTGAGTGAGCAACTGCACAAAGCAAATGAGGGTTCAGGGGCGGTTCTACTTTTATTCCAACAATTCAGGATAACACTCTCTATATATTTTTATGCAAAATAAAAATGGGTTTGGAAATTAATATTATTGACATATCGTATTGTTCAATTTTTTCCTATGCTCATTATTAGCTACTTAGTTTTACAGTTACAAATTACTTTGACGTAGTTAATTTGTTATTAATTTAACATAGTGAATCTTTTATTAATTAGCATGATGGTGATGATGCTAGACTTACAGTTACCCTTTTTGCAGCCAAGTATTTTGTTGTAATTTAACATAGTCAATTTTTTTTTTTTTTAATTTAACATAGTCAAATTTATTTTTTTGAAAACATTGAACAATATGATATTAATTTTGAAACCTAATAATGATTTGTTGATTCCTTTAGGTTTTTTCAATAAATTTTTTTACAAGAAACTAAATTATTATTTTGTTTATTTGATATAGTAATGGAGTATTTTAAAAGAAAATCAGCATTACAACCTTCTCCAAAGAAAATTAAATTATTAAATTTTGAAATTATCAAATTTTGAAATTATTCTCGAAAGAAAAAGGTACTTGTTTAATGAAGTTCAAAATGTATTGAATGAAAATATATTAATGAAGTTCAAAATTTTGATACTTATTTTTTGTTGAAATTTTTAATTTAGCCCCTCCTCTATTGAATTCCTGGCTCTGCAACTATATATATATATATATATATATATAATTTTTTAATTTTTTTAGGTAATATTTTAATTAAAAAGATGGACCCCAGAAAGCCAAAATGATTAAAAATTAAAGAAACAACAACCATTACCTTTCTTGGCAAGTACTTCCCACTTGCTTATCCCCACAAAGGATTCTTCCACATAGTAACCAAGAACCTAAAAAGAAGGTCTCCTCATTTCCTTCAACTTAGAAATTTAATCTCATTTATAAATACAACTCCATTAACACTCCCCTTCCCACTCAAAGCTTCTCCTCTCACTCTAATCCTTCAAGAAATTATTAGCTATATTCAATATTGCTTTTGAATTCTGAAATGGCAACTCCCGATGAAGCTTTAACCTTAGAGCTCATCAGCCAGTACCTCCTCTCTGACTTTACTCCAATGGATAGCTTTAGCTTCATCTCCAACCTCCCACAAAACCCTAGCTCTATTAAAACTACAGGCTTCAAGCTGAGCTCGAATGTTATAACCCAGTTGCTGTGAAAGAGAGAGAAATGGAAAGGCATTACAGAGGAGTGAGGAGACGGCCATGGGGAAAATATGCTGCTGAAATTCGTGACCCGAATAAAAAGGGACCCGGGTTTGGCTTGGAACATATGATAGTGCCATGAAGCTGCAAAAGCTTATGACAACGCTGCGTTTAGGCTACGTGGAAGAAAAGCAATACTGAATTTTCCTCTTGAGATTGGGAATTTGGATTCTGAAGAATCTGATCAATTGAAAGTTGATGGTGGGAGGAAGAGGAAATGTGAGGAAACGGCGACGTTTGAGAGAAACGTTGTCGTGAAGAAGGAGGCGGCGGTGACGGAGACGGTGACGGCTGCTGGAGTTAGTTTTGGTCCCTTGACGCCGTCAAGTTGGACGGGGTTTTGGGATGATGGAATTGGAAACGGGGTATTTAATGTGCCTCCGTTATCTCCACATCCTTTGTTGGGTGTTTACTAATTAAATTTGGAAATATTTGATAATATATGACGTGGAAATTGGATTTATCATCTTATGAATCTCCTTGGAGACGAGGAAAAAAGATTTAAGTAAATTAGATGATTAGATCAGTGAGTTGTATTTAATGAACTATTGACCTATTAAATTTATTTTTTGTTGATATATATAAAATTTCAAATTAATTTAACGTCTTTTAGACTACCGAATTTGATTAACGGGATCAAATAAAACTAAAAATAATTTGATTTTTATGAAACCAACGTAAAAATTGAACCAAAGTAAGTGGGATCCAATGGCCGACCTACTATAACCCGTCTAATCCTAAAAAAATTATATATATTTATTATTTTGAAATACTTATTTATATTTCATAATAATATATATATATCCTCTTTCAATGCCTAGAGACTGCTAGTCAAATACAATCTTACTGTTTCTCGCTTTCCTTGCATGAATTTAATGATAAGAGCATTCCTCTAGTATTATATTTTATATAATAATTATTAGACCTAAATCCTTCACTAACTAAATTATTTAATATATTCAGCACGAGTATGCAGGTCTCCCAAGCAAACCTGAAATTTAATGAATTTATCAGATAATTAAATTGTATCATTTCTCTTCACTTCCACACCACATCCCTAGGTTATGTATTTCTCAACATACATCATTTGTTACTATGGATCTCCTAACAAGCACTCTTAATTCTAACAGCAATAAAGTATTAATGCAGAATATTAAAATAATGTAGAAAATAATTCAACCACACAAATCAACATAGTAATTTGTTAACGAAGTGAAAAATTCATGCGAGTAAAAAACTACTCCGGATATCTCGGCTACCAGCCCAAATCCACTATAATAGAGAATAACTTACAGCGATGGTAAAAGACTTACGGCGGCAACTCCACCGACTCTAATACCTCTAGACTGCAAGAACTCAAGGAACTCCTCAAGCCCGCACACCACGGTTTTCTTCAAGACCTCTGAAGTCTCTGAGTGAATCAACTCTGCAGCTCTGAATGCCGGAACTCCGACTGCCAATCTTCCTCCTAGAGAACTCTGAAGGATTTGGAAGTTAGGTTTGGTTGTGTTGATGGTTTAACAAAGACTGATCTCACCAATAACAAATAAGACAGGAAACAAAAGAGTCTTCAATGTGAGAAACAAAGAATGTTGAAAAGCTATGAGAATTGTTGGCTCAAGATATTGTGTTACAACCCCATGGAAAGGTGGCTATATGTCCTTTATATAGGTAGGTAAAAATAGAAGCTTCCTAATATCATATTAGGTTAAAAAAACATCCAAAATAACTCAGTTCCACATGGGCGTTCGAACTCTCCTCGAACGCGCCACGAACGTTTGCTCTCTAGAATATTGCGTTCGAACCTAACAGCGAACGTGCCACTAACGCTATACGTTCGAACGCTTCAACAAACGCAGTACTAATGAATTTGCTCCAGCTTTGCCAAATACCAGTCTAATTGTTCCAAGTTTTTCAAGACTTATTACAACTCAATTGAACTTGTTTGTTACGGACATTGTGATGAGTGGTATTATATCACTTATTCCCACTCATTTGACCTAATATTTTGTATAGTTTCTTGAGTTTTTGTGAACGTTTTGATATGTTTTGTGTTATTTTGTAGATAAATAAAGTTTGGAAAGCATTGGAGGCAATTTGGGGCAAAACGGACAAAATGCGTCAACATGGATATTTTGGTCTTAAGCACGTCGCGACTCCAAGACTTCCGCGTCGCGACGTCTAAAATGCGCCGAACAGTGCTAACGTGCGCCGGGTCCACAAATCAGAATCTGAGAAAAGTTTGACTTTGCTAAAATGCGCCGTGACACGTGTCACCATCACAGCCGATCTGCTAACATGCATCGTGCCACGTGTCAGCATCCTACGGTGCCGACAATCATCATCGCCACGTGTGCCACGTGTCAGCCTACGTGTCTCCATGTCATCAGCCACGTCAACAAGTCAAAATTGCCATGTGTCGTGCCACATCATCATCAGCCAATCAGGAAGTGACACGTGTCGCAATTCTATGGTGTCGACAGTCTCTTTCCCACGTGTCGCCACATCACCGCCACGTCAGCATCAATAATTGAGTATCTAATCCTTATCTGACACGTGGCGGATAAGAATCTCAGCGACCAATCAGAAGCCGCCACGTGTCACAATATTTGAAGCCCAACCACTCTGCCACGTGTCACCTTATCAGCTTATCCAGAATCTTCAAACCAGCGAACCAGAGCGTGCCACGTCGACAAATCTGGCGTAGCGACGCTGAGGACCTGGCGTCGCGAGGCTGGATCCTACCGAGGCCTATAAATTGAGCTCGAGATTTCAGAATTCAGTGCACCTTCCTCTCTCTTAAATTCTTTCTAAAGAGAGAGTTTCTCTCTCTAGATTCTTTAGTTTTTAGTTTTTTTTTTATTTTTAGTTTTTAGTTTTGTAAATAATTTAATTACGTTTTGTAATAATAGTAATTTAATTTTTAATTTTTACTTTTTACAGTTTTTACTATTTACCATGAGGAGGTAACTTCCCCAGCTACGGTGAAAGATAATTCTTTTACTGTTACTATTTAGATTAATCTCCCTTAAAAATAATATATTCACTATTTAAAATATTGACTTAAAAAGGATACCGCCAGATTGGTCGGTTGGTAATTCATTTTAATCTGGTTTAAACCTGACTAATAAAGGATACCGCCAGATTGGTCGGTTGGTAATTTAATTTTGGTTCCGCCTTTATGGCTGGTTGGACTTAATTTGACTTAATCAGGTTACCGCATATATGGCTGGTTGGAAAGAATCACAAGTTTATATATTATTTTATGGGAGATATCTAAATTAGTAGTAGTAAAAGTAATTCCTTTTACCTTAGCATTTTATTTTATTTTACTTTTCAGTTTTACTTTATGTCTTTTACTTTTAAGTTGTTACTAGCCCTAGTGTGGGAACACAGGAACTGGGCGACGCATGCTGTCCCGGGCTCGCGGCCCGGTCGGGAGTACGGAGTAGCCACGGGGGACTAAACCGGAGAATAATGGAGTCGCCACCCGGTATGAACCGGGAAAATGAGATTTAAGGCCGCACTCACCCCTCGCAATGGAAGACCTCAAACCTTTGGGTTCGGAATGGTCCATTACTTATGTCACTTGTAATGAAAGGATTTGTGTAATAATTTAATCAAGCTTAAGTAACACTTATTTCCAAGAGTATCATGCTTCTAAATCCATATGCACAAAAATAAAACTTACACCTAAATTTGCATATATTTCACATCTAAGATTGCATGCTTGAAAGTACATCAAAATAGCAACGAACATGCAACTTCATTGGCATATTGTATTCATGGAAACACAAGCACACACTAACCACACAAGCACACATAGAGGCGAATCAAATAATGGCGAACATGTGATTCCATAGACATATCATAAACAAATAGCCATTACATGTCCATGCATAAATAAAAGAGCCAACTAACTACGTAATGCAAAAAGACGCTTAGGGATGCAATTAGGCATTAAAGTGAGCATGCTATGACGTGGTGCAAAAGAAGATAGATATAGACACAGACGCACATGTGATGAAAATGACTCAATTCAGTGTATTCGCGTTCGTGTAGCGTTCGTAAACGCGTTCGAACAGTAGACAGAAGGTTCGCGTCCGTATAGCGTTGATAACGCGTTCGAACGAGACCAGACAGAAAACATGCGTTCGTGCGGCGTTTCGGAACGCGTTCGAACGGGGTTATTGTAGACACTGATTTCGGCCAAGG
>SKCR01043755.1:0-36682 GCA_019454045.1 Zanthoxylum bungeanum
AATTGTGTATGTGACTGATATTATGACTAAATTATATATGTGAATGTGACTGTGACTGTTAATAGGATATTATGTGTTGTAATTCATTTTTCTAAAATGCATAATTCAACCAAATTAAATAAAAAAAAATAAACATGTAATTTTAGAATCAATACATATCAAGGATTTAGAAAAACCTGTAAAAATCTTTTATAGAAGATGTGGAAGCCGAGTTGTTTCTCTGTCCTTAAGAACTTATTAGCCCCGCATTGGTGCACTACGGATCTTGTGGCTAATGTTCTCCTAGGATTTTTGGTAACTTCTTGATTTAGGGGCACTCCTTCAATCAAGAACACGAATTAGGAACAATGGTTGAAACTCTCTTTCAAGACTTTAACAACTAATTTTCTTTTTCAAAAATGAATCCAAATGAATAACCTAAGTATTCTATTTATAGAGATGTAATGATGCTATTGAAGAGATACCTTTAGGCTTAAGGATGTAACCTTTAAATGATTATATCTCTTCAATGCACCATTACAACTCAAAAAGGTTATTACCTTTCACTCAAGGGAATTGTTCCTTCATTTTTATGATTTTCCTAAAAGACATATATTAGAGGCATGTCTTTCCACTAAAGCATTGTATAAATACTTTCAAAATTAGAAAATTTCGTACAATCCCCCACAATTTTCTAATTATTAATGTAGACACTAAATAAAGTTTCCTTGAAATAAAACTACATCGAAATAGGTAGCTTTCGCCTTGAAACTTTCATAGTGAATGACAATCGGATTTACTTGGCAAACCAGTGACTCATAGTCTTGAACTGTTCCGCCGTTGGTGTAAACCAAGACAATTGCCAACACACAGCTTTACTTCGACCATTTCCCATTCTACGGTTGTGTTCATTTCGACCATGAACATTAGTCTTGGATTCATCAAGCACTTTAGGGAAGTCAGCCTGTAAAATCCCATAGAAGTCAGCCTGTAAAATCCCATGGAAGCGGCCTCACTTCTTACTTGAAATAGGTGATCTGCTATAAAGTGATAATCTGTCTTTACCCCCATTAGGACTCTTCTCATAATATAGTGATCATTAAAAGCCTTAACTTATCCTAGCCTTGACAGACAGCACTCTGCGTCATTATCGAAATGGGAAAGAGTATAAAACTCTACAGTGCTTGTTTTGAATTGCACAAAGTTTCAATTGTCCATTTTGAACCTAGATCTTGGGATCTCTAGTCAGCTAGGTTGAGTTTCCACAGTGACAAATCTTAATTTATAGGCTTCAAGCCCATTCCCCTCGATGACTTCTCAACTTGCTCTCTAGGTAAACCTTTAGTAAGTGGATCCGCTAGGTTTTCCTTTGTTTTCACATAATCGATCGATATTATGCCACTTGAGAGTAGTTGTCGTACGGTATTATGTCTCTGACGTATGTGTCGAGACTTACCATTATACATTGTATTTTGGGCTCTCCCAATAGCCGATTGCCTATCACAATGTAGACTTATCTCTGGCACCGATTTAGGCCAATTTGGAATATCTTTCAGGAAATTTTGAAGCCATTCCATTTCTTCCACTGTTTTGTCTAATGCTATGAACTCCGATTCCATAGTAGATGTGACAATACATGTTTGCCTCGAGGATTTCTATGACACGGCTGCACCACCAAGTGTGAAAACAAATCCACTCGTAGATTTAGAATCCACTGTATCAGATATCCAGTTAGCATCGATGTATCCTTCTAGAACAACAAGATATCTCGCATAATGCAGACCATATTTTAAAGTTTCTCTTAGATACCTCAAAACTCTTACTATGGCTTTCCAATGGTTATGTCCTGGATTGCTCGTATATCTGCTAAGCCTATTTACAGCTTGAGCGATATCAGGTCGTGTGTAATTTGTGAGATACATCAGACTTCCGATGATTCTCGAATACTCTAGTTGCGATACGCTTGAGCCAGTATTCTTTGATAAATGAAGAGTTAGGTCTACAGGAGTTCTAGCCACATTTAGATCTCATTTATTATATTTCTCAAGTATCTTCTCAACATAGTGAGTCTGAGATAATATATACCCTTCTGATGTTCTAGAAATCTTAATTCCTAAGATCACATCAGCTACTCCTAAATATTTCATATCAAATTTGCTGGTTAACACTTTATTAGTAGACTGAATCATCTCATTATTACTACCAATTATCAGCATATTGTCTACGTAGAGACACACAATGACATATCATTTTTAGTTGATTTGCTGTATACACACTTTTCACACTCACTGATTTTGAACCCACTTGACAACATCTCTTTGTCAAATTTCTCATGCCATTGTTTAGGTGCTTCTTTTAATCCGTATAAGGATTTTACAAGTTTTCACACCTTCTGTTCTTGTCCAAGAACATTGAAACCTTCTGGTTCTTCCATGTAAATTTCTTCATCCAGTTCACCATTTAAGAATGTCGTCTTTACTTCCATTTGATGTATTTCAAGACCAAATATATATGCTATGGCTATGAGCATTCTTATTGACGTGATACGAGTAACTGGTGAATAGGTGTCAAAGTAATCAAGGCCTTCTTTTTGTCTATAACCTTTTATGACAAGTCTTGCCTTGTACTTATCTATTGATCAATCCAGTTTCATCTTCCGTTTTAATATCCATTTGTAGCCCAGTGGCTTACAACCTAGAGGAAGATCAACCAACTCCCAAGTATGGTTTTGTAGGATGGAATCAATCTCACTGTTGATAGCTTCTTTCCATAATGGTGCCTCCGACGAAGACATGGCTTCTTTATAGCTTTGAGGCTCATTTTCTAACAAGTATGTCAGAAAATTGGGTCCCAATGACTTAGATATTCTAGCTCTCTTGCTACGTCTAGGTTCAATTACCTCAACATTTTTATGTTGA
The DNA here is from genome assembly GCA_019454045.1 of Zanthoxylum bungeanum. Classification (NCBI taxonomy): domain Eukaryota; kingdom Viridiplantae; phylum Streptophyta; class Magnoliopsida; order Sapindales; family Rutaceae; genus Zanthoxylum; species Zanthoxylum bungeanum. The sequence goes on from SKCR01043755.1 coordinate 2,898, forward strand.
ACTGACTCTTGGTCAATCTGATCACTGTCTTTGACAGTATCAATAGTTCTTTTGAGAGACTCTGTTCTTTGTCTTTCTTTACAAGGAAATGTCTCTTCAAAGAATGTCGCATTTCTTGACTCAATTATCATATTCAGATTGATGTCGGGAATTTCAGACTTGTGTACCAAGAATCGATACGCATTACTGTTGCGAGCATATCCAATGAATATATAATCAACAGTTTTGGGTCCTATTCTAACCTTTTTTAGGTTTAGGAACTGTACAGGCCAAATTTAGGCCAAAGGCATTTTTTTGCCTTTTTACTTAAGGCCCTGTACCCATAATAGACTTGGTCCAAGGACCCAATTACCTTCTCAGGCCCACGCACAAAGAGAGGCCTACCAAGAAAACCTTTGACTTATCAGTTACCCCAACATAAAATGCCTAAATCAAGGTTAGTAACTCCCCCATATAGTTAGCCGTTTTAGACACCCAATTAATAAGCAATTAATGGAGGAATTAAAGCTGACCTCGAAGGAGTCTATAAAAGTAAGAGATGATTCACTGTTCATGAGGAGGTCCGAGTTTTCATACTTGAGCTCTCTAAGCTTCTTACTCTCTAAACATCGGCCACCGCCCTCACGGCAGTCAACAGAAGTCAAGGTAACATCAAGCCTTGCTCTTCCATTATTTACAGCTCGTCTTCATTACTGACTTGAGCGTCGGAGTGCCTATGGCACCCACCACACCGGTGGGCAGTACTCCCCGCCAATTCTATCTTTGTTTTGCAGGATCGCTAGTGCCCATATACTATAAATTCTTAATTATGAACCTCGGGTAAAAACCAACGTCCACAATTTGGCGCCCACTGTGGGGCCTTAGCAATTCATAGCAGACAAAGATCACTCAGACTACGGTCTCTAAAAGCACGATTACTTATGGCTTCTAGCAGTGAACAGACACTAGACATTGTGGCAGCACAATTAGCCATGCTCCAAAAATGATTACGAACATTGGAAAAAGAGAACCTGACCATAAGAAACTCCAACGCAAACCTACAGATATAGTTGGAACAAATCTCTTCAACCTCTCAACATCGGGACACTCCAGGTCAACCTAGCAATCCAACGATTCCACCCGCGTTTAACGAAATGGCAGATGACAATCCACCCAGTGACCATGGCCTAAAGAATCCGCCAATTTCTTCAGTCGACCAAACATAGCAAGTTACATCCATCATGAGAAGGGAAATGATGGAGTTCAAGGAAGCAGTTATGTCCAGACTAGTAGGAGTGAGACTACAGATTAGAAAGAGTAGAGATGGAACGATTTTTGACACTCCGTTCTTGGAAGCCATCATATCGTCTAGCTGCCACGAAAGTTTAGCCCGCCGGATATGAAGTTATATGATGGATCCACAGACCTAGACAACCATATTGTACACTATAAATATAAAATAATGTCGACTGGCTTGGCACTAAACCAATGTGAGGCTGGAATGTGCAGAGGATTTGGAGAAACATTAGCTGGTCCTGCCCTCACCTGGTTTATCAATCTCCCATACAGATCCATCGAGTCTTACCAACAGTTAGCAGGCAAATTTGTGAAGCATTTTGCAAGTTCTTGCAAGCTTGAGAAGACCACCAATGACCTCAATGACATCCAGCAACGGAGAGGGGAGTCTTTGCGAGGCTACGTGGCTCGCTTCAATAAAGAGGATAAAAATCCCAGATCTTCATCAGCATGCATTCATAAATGGATTACTTTCAGAAAGTGGACTCTACAAAAAGCGCACTAAATTTCGATGCTACACAATGAATCAAGCCATAGCTCTGGCTCACATTGAGATCAGGTGGGAGGAGGATAAGAGGAATAATAAGAGAGGAAGCTTCACCAACCATCACAATGAAATAATACTGAATCCTCCCAAGTGACCTAATAAATGATGTGCTAGCAATATATCTCAATACGGTGTCACTTGATGCGATTAGACCACAAAAAAGAGCCATAGGCCACCCATTGTCACAATGGGGATATCATAGCTTCCCAAATAAGTATTCATTGGTTACTTTTAAGAAAAAAAAAAAATTCCTTCACAAAACTCCAACTTAGGGAGAAACCCATTTGCTCCAAATGACAACATAAACCATCATCCGGCCCAATCGACGTACTTCTCTCAGTCGACTAAGAAAGGAACAAGACGTTTCCTTCCAGTAAAACCACTTTTTCTACCACTCATCCCATACGACGAAGAAATATATCTGGCTTTCGGTGGATATCCCAGTCGACACTACATGTATGAAGACTTGGCATGGACGTCCCAGTCGACACTACGTGTATGGATGCTTGGGATGAGAAGGATGTCCCAGTTGACACTACGGGTATGAAGAGTTGGCATGAGAATGATGTCCCAATCGACACTACGTGTAAGAAGAGTTGGCATGAGAAGGATGTCCCGATGGAAAATACTTTAATGAAGACTTGACATGGACATCCCAGTCGACACTACGTGTATGAAAATTTGGCATGAGAAGGGTGTCCCAGTCGACACTATGTGTAAAAAGAGTTGGCATGAAGAGGATGTCCCGATGGATATTACTCTAATGAAGACTTGGCATGGACGTCCAAGTCGACACTACGTGTATGAAGACTTGGCATGGACGTCCCGGTCGACACTATGTGTATGAAGAGTTGACATGAGGAGGATGTCCTGATGGACAATACTCTAATGAAGACTTGGTATGAAGACATTCCAATCGGCATGCATGTAAGAAGACTTGGCAATGACATCCCACTCGAAACTACATAGGGATTAGGTGTGAAGACATTCCAGTCGACATGCATATATGGAGACTTGGTGTGAAGACAGTCCAGTCGATATGCATACATGAATATTTGGAGTTAAGACATCCCAGTCGATATACACAAATGAAGACTTAGAATGAAGTATATATCTCATTCGACATCTATATATATGTAGATTGGGACTTGTTATGGATCCCAGACTCGTGTATGGCTTGGGGCTTGATGTGCGTCCCATTCGACATCTATATGCGTGTAGCTTGAGACTTGTTATGGATCCCAGACGTGTATGGCTTGGGACTTGATGTGCGTCCCATTCGACATCTACATGTGTGTAGCTTGGAACTTGTTGTGGATCTCATACGCGTGTATAGCTTGAGGTTTGATGTGCCTCTCATTCGACATCTACATGTGTGTAGCTTGGAACTTGTTATGGATCTCAGATGCGTGTATAGCTTGAGGTTTGATGTGCCTCTCATTCGACATCTATATGTGTGTAGCTTGGAACTTGTTATGGATCTCAGACGTGTGTACAACTTGAAGCACATGTGTCATTCGACATGACATGGATGAAGGCTTAGTATTTGGTTGAGGTTACACTCGACCATACATGGAAGGATTTTCATCTCTTTCATACTACATGGATGGATTGCCATCAACTATAGACTCCATTCGACTGAAGACCATCATCGACCTTTGTCAGGTCTTGTAGAGTGAGGATTGTAGAATGACTAATGAAGACCCCCATTGAACTTTTTCAGGTCTTGTAGAATGAGGATTGAAGATCCTGAATGACCTTTGTCAGGTCTTGTAGAGTGAGGATTGTAGAATGAGGAATGAAGACCCTCACTGACCTTTGTCAGGTCGTGTAGAGTGAGGATTGTAGAATGAGGAATGAAGACCCCCATTGACCATTGTCAGGTCTTGTAGAATGAGGAATGAAGACCCTCACTGACCATTGTCAGGACTTGTAGAGTGAGGATTGTAGAATAAGGAATGAAGACCATCACTGACCTTTGTTAGGTCTTCTAGAGTGAGGATTGTAGAATGAGGAATGAAGACCCTCACTGACCTTTGTCAGGTCTTGTAGAGTGAAGATTGTAGAATGAGTAATGGAGACCCTCATTGACCTTTTTCAGGTCTCATAGAGTGAGAAGTGAATACCATCATAGACCTTCATCAGGTCCAGTCAACCATAGCCTCCATTGGACCTTCATCAGGACTAGTGGAGTGGAGACCTTTACAGACTTTCATCAAGTCCAGACAACATTGAAGACCCCCCTGGTCCTTTGACCAGTAGTATGGAGATTGTCCTGACCTTCATCTGGTTCAGTCGACTGGGAATATTCCCCATGGCTAATGTAGAGTCAAGTTCAAGACCTGACCTTCATTTGGTCCAGACAACATTGAAGACTCCCCTGGTCCTTTGACTAGTAATATGGGGATGATCCTGACCTCCATCTGGTTCAGTCGACTGGGAACCTTCCCCATGGCTAATGTAGAGACAAGTTCAAGACTTGGCCTTCATCTGGTCCAGACGATATTGAAGACTCCCCTGGTCCCTTAACCCATAGTATGGGGATGATCCTGACTTTCATATGGATCATTCGACTGGGAACATCCTTCATGGCTCATGTAGAGTCAAGTTTAAGACCTGACCTTCATCTGGTTCAGACGATATTGATGACTCCCTGGTCATTTGATCCGTAGTATGGGGATGATCATGACATTCATCTGGATCAGTCAACTGGGAACATTCCCCATGGCTCATGTAGAGTCAAGTTCAAGACCTCGCCTTCATCTGGTCCAGGCGACATTGAAGACTCCTCTGGTCCTTTGACCCGTAGTATGGGGATTATCGTGATCTTCATCTGGTTCAGTCGACTAAGGACATCCCCCAAAGACTCATGTCGAGTCAAATGAAGACTTGGCCTAATCTCAGTCTAGACGATAATGTCGTATGAATTAAACCCCGAACCATCATCTGGTTTAGTCGACCGGGGACATCCCCCATGGACTCATTTCAAATCAAATGAAGACCTAGAATAATCTTAGTCCAGACGACAATGTCGTATGAATAATACCCAGAACCATCTTCTGGTTCAGTCGACCGGGGACATCCCCCATAGACTCATTTCGAGTCAAATGAAGACCTGAAATAATCTTAGTTCAGACGACAATGTCATATGAATAATACCCTAAACCATCATATGGTTCAGTCGACCGGGGATATCCCCCATAGACTCATGTCGAGTCAAATGAAGACTTGGATTACTCTCAGTCCATATGACGATGTCGTATGAATTAATTCATGAACCATCATCTGGTGCAGTCGACATGAGACATCCCCCAAGACTCATGTCGAGTCAGGTGAAGACCTGGACTACTCAACATCCAAACGATTTATGTCTTATGAAGTATACCATGAACCTTCATCTGATTCAGTCAGCTGGGGACATTCCCCATGGCTCATATCAAGTCTAATTCATAAACATGGACTGCGTTTTCAAGAAACACTAAAAAATTGCACAACTCTTCTGTCCAAACGCATGAAAAGCTTTACTGAACCATCCAAACAACAAAGGATAATGCATAGAACTATGCATTCTTGACATGTACTCTTACATCTTGTTTCATATGACATGCATTGAAATACTCTCCAAGTCAAGAACTTCTTGACTTAAAGAGTATGGGACAAACTGTACGGGCCAAATTTGAGCAAAGGGTATTTTTGACTTTTCACTTAAGGCCCTATATAAGTAATAGCCCAATCCCACCAAACAGTACCCAGAATAAACTTTGGCCAATGACCCAATTACCTTCTCAGGCCCATGCACAAAGAGAGGCCTACCAAGCAAACCCTTGACTTATCAGTTACCTCAACCTAAAATGCCTAAATCAAGGTTAGTAACTCCCATCATGTAGTTAGCCATTTTAGACACCCAACTGACAAGCAATTAATGGAGGAATTAAAGTTGACCTCGAAGGAGTCTATAAAAGAAAGAGATGATTCACTGTTCAGGAAGAGGTCTGAGCTCTCATACTTGAGCTCTCTAAGTTTCTTACTCTTTAAACACCGGCCACCACCCTCACGGAAGTCAACAGAAGTCAAGGTAACATCAAGCCTTGTTCTTCCATTATTTACAGCTCGTCTTCACTACTGACTTGAGCGTCGGAGTACCTACGACACCCACCACACTAGTAGACAGTACTCCCCGCTCATTCTACCTTTGTTTTGCAGGATCGCTAGTGCCCCTATACAATAAATTCTCGATTGTGGACCTCGGGCGAAAACCAGCGTCTACAGGAACCATTACTTTGGCAAGACACCCCCATACTTTTAGATATTTGTAGGAAGGTACGTGACATTTCCCCAATTCATATGGTGTCTTGTCCAATCTTTTGTGGGGAAGCTTGTTCAGAACGTAGTTGGCGGAAATTAAGGCTTCCTCCCACAAGTTTTGGGGTAAACCAGAGCTTGCCAACATGGCGTTCATTATTTCCTTCAACGTTCGATTTTTGCGCTTAACAATCCCGTTCTGTTGAGGTGAATAAGGGGCAATAGTTTCATGAATAATTCCATGATTGGAATAATATTCACCAAATGGTGACACATATTCACCTCCTCTATCACTCCTGATTCTTTTGATTTTATTGCCAAGTTGATTTTCAACTTCGTTCTTATAGTGTATAAAGCTCTCAATAGCTTCATATTTGCCTCTCAGCAAATACACATAACAAAATCTTGTGCTATCATCGATAAAAGTGACAAAGTACTTTTTACCGCCTCTAATTTGCATAATATTCATATCACACAATCGGAGTGTATAAGTTCCAAAGGTTCAGAACTTCGTTCTATGGAATGAAATGATGTTCTATGTATTTTTGCCTCAACACATGCCTCACATTTGTGTTGGTTATCGATTGTAAATTTAGGTATAAGGTCCATGTTAATTAATTTACGTATAGTATCATAATTAACATGTCCTAACCTCCCATGCCATACATTTTGTGACTCAATTGTTGGACAATTATGACCCATAGCTGTAGGGGTTTTTAGGGGCTAAATCCGGTAACGCAGCGGAAGCGGTGGAAAATCGTATTTTCCGATTTCAAAATTTTTCTCGGATTAATTAAATAAACATATTTATTTAATTATCCAATAATCAAATTATGAAATAAAATTCAAATGAATCATATTCAAGTGAATTTACCGAAATGCCCTTACATTGGTATTTTGTCATTTTAGTCCGAAATTGATCAAATCAATTTTGAATGATTCTAAATCATTTCTAAGATGAACTTAACATGTTCAAAACATCAAAGCACCAAAAGCAACCAAATCCCCAAATTTGACTCATTTGGCCGAATGCTCCCAATGGGGTGCCATTTGTGCACTTTGTCATTTCATGCTTCAAAACACATCAAGATGTAATCCAATCAACATGAAACTTTATATGCATCATATAAACATCCAAATACACAACATATATGAAAATCCCCAAATTTGGAATTGGTCATGAACCCTAATTTTTCAATTTCATCAAATTGGACAAATTAAACTAAATTGGTTAAATCCAATGCTTCAATCATGTTTCTTCCATCCAATCAAAGTCTCAACACAATGAAACAACTAAGATCAAATCTAGGTCATCTAAGAGTGGGTCAACAACTCTAGATTAGCAACAAGGTTTCCAAAACCAAAAGAATACTTATAACTACACTAGTCACAAGCTTTCTCCATTATACATGCTCAACACTTTCCAAAATTTATCCATCAAAAACACAAAGAATAAAGAATATAAAAACTCAAGAACATCACAAGATGTTGCCCACAACAAGAGGAACAAATACTCTCTAATGGAAGGTTGGAAATACTTACTATTTTCCAAGCTTTTCTTGATTTTTCTTTCTTTTCTCTCTAGCATTCTTTGCCTTCCTTTAATGGAGTTTTTGGTTAAAGTGTATTAGGTTATCAAATGAAAATGAAATGAAAACAATATATACTTGTGGTAAAAATTGCCCTTGGCCGAATTCACCTAGCATATATTTAACAAATTTCATTTCAATTTCATTTAACTTTACATTTAGTCAACTTGCATAAATATCTTAATAACACTTTATTAGATATTTAATTAAGTCAACAAATGCAACTAAGAATAATATAACTCTTATATTTAAGTGTATTGGCCGAAATTATAAAGAAATAAAGAAAAAAGATATTTTTATTTTTCAAACAATTTTGAACAAATATCTTAAGAAGTCAAAATCAATTTGACAACCTTTTCCTTTAATGTAAAGTCAAACATTTACATTTATAATCATTTCCTAACTTTATCATTTGGTGATATATTTATATTTTAATATATTAATCATTTAACAATTAAATAATTAAATAATTAATTAAATACAAATATATCAAATATATGTATTATATTTACTTTAAATATCTCAAATACATATATGATGATATATGTCAAATACCTTTATTTGACTATTTATTAATGTGTATTTAATAATATCATATATTAAATACAAATACACATTAATTAGGAAATGACGGTTCGGCCCGTTCGCATGTATTTTTTGTTTAACGATTAAACGATTTATAAATAATCATCATTATTCATAAATGTTGCTCTAGTGCTCTACGAGTATGTTTCATTATTGAGACTCTCTAGATTCAGGTATATCCGTCACAAAATCCAATTTCGTGTCCATAATCTATCCACCCGTAGATTATGACGATCACAGATAAACTAGCTGAATCATACAGGTCGAGGTCATTGCATGCGTATAATCCCTCCGTCACAGGTATCCGGATAATCCCAGAGATATAGATGTAAACGTCAAATCTCTAAGGTATTATCTCGTCGACGTATCTATTAGCAATCTCTAAATAACACTCGGAACTTACTTCCGATGTATACTGTGGCCACAGATTTAACAGACTGCTAAATATATATGGACTACCTATGCTCTGTACACAGAACTGACGGATCCTATCTTGACACACACAGGATATCATGAGAATCGATCCACACCCAACGAACAGGCGGAGGTCTGATCTAAATAGATCGGTGACGTGACTGCCATCTAAGTGTGGAGGATGTCTCATACATCCACAGTGGTGTCTCAAGTCGAAGGACCACTATGCTACTCAACCCGAGAAGATTCTTATTGACGTTGGTGTACCATCCATTTAGAATCTTCGGTGAGCTGTTCATTGTTTATCCACTATAAACACCTACACGTCTATACGAGTCTCCATAGACTCATGGTTCATTGGGATAAACCATCAGACCTAGTCTCGATATACGACATGTACTGGTCTCAACGGATTTGACTAACCGACCAGTGTTAGCAAATCTTGACCAGGAACTATGTTTGATAATATTCATATAGCAGTGACACTTCCCAATGTCAATTACAAACTAACTCTGTAACTGTGTACTGCATTATATATTATCGGGCCTTTGTCTAATATATACATATCACTAAACCACATTTAGTTTCAATCTAATCGTAATCAGATTGAATACGTATATAAGAACAAGAGGTGCAACCATAAATAAGTAATATTATGGAATAAGGGGATGTTCGTATTCATGAATCAGACATAAATACGGTCCGGATTGGCGCTCTGAGCACCAACCCCAACAATAGCATCACTATTGTAAAGAACATGGTGTTCTTGTACAAATTAACTATGTGACAAAGGAAATTACTCTTTTATCATTTTGTAATTGGATTACTTGGATATATAAATGATAAAAGTCCATATGATTAGTACCGGATTAATAAGATATGAGACAGTATTAATCCACAAAAGGTTTAATCATTAAATATCCCTAGTCGTAGTATTATCGAGACTGGACATCAATAATACGGAATAGACTAGTATTACACTTGTGTGCGTTATGGAAGCTTAACGACATAGTTATCATATATTTGGATACTCATGCAAGTGTAATAGGAGGTTCTGTTTGCCGATGGTACGGGAACATCTTCGCTCTGGATAGACCCCTCGGAATCCCATTGGTAGTATGACTATGTGTCTATGGGAATCCGAATCAGGGTAGGTGTATATGGTCTTAACCTGAGACTTGCATCGCTAATACTTACGACAATCAATATGCTTTTGTTTTGGTCATCCGGAGCTTTAACAGGTTCTGTGTACACCTCTTCTGGGTATACTGAGAATCGTAGTGTATTGGGTATTGACCGGTGCGTAATCACACGCGTATAATGCAAGCGCATATATCGTTTAAGTAGTATAAAAAGTATCGATCCCACGAGGACTTAATACCTAGCTATTAATTTTATGAGGCCAAATGAATACTAGTATCTAACAGATTGATTGATTGATTGAGTGGTGACTTTAAACTTAAAAACAAGTAAATAAAATTGCGAAAATAGGTTTAGGAAAATTCAAATTTATAAAACTATCCAGGGTTGTGTATCCTTCCAATATCTGTTTAAATGATGAAATGGTTATTTTACGTTTGTGTAATATATTGGTTTATTAACCTGGAACACGAAATTATGTAAAAACCTCTTCCGATGGTCAAATAAAAATACCCTGTATAACCCAATTAATCATATTCCTATGTTAACCAAGTTATCTGAATTCATTAAGATTAAGTTCCAATTATGGCTACCCCCGTCCGACAGTTATATTCCTATCATGTAAGGAAATCTATTAAAGGGTTATCTATCCTCAAGGAAGATCGTGGGCTATTGAGTCTAAGGCCTTTAATCTAAAATATATTTTCAAAGTTCATTTTAAGTTTACCAGTTCAATTTTATTAATAGCAGTTAATAAAAAATATTAGGATTTAGGCTCAATAAATAAACCTTTATATTACCCAAACTTTAATTTAACCCCTTATAAACCGGTGATATTGGATTTCATCACAACCCCAGATAATGGGCTTAGCTACTACACATATCTAAGGCTAGTAAAAACTTAAATAAAATAAAAGACATAAAGTAAATTGCTAAAAAGTAATTAAAGAAAATTAAAATAAAAGAAAATGCTAGGGGTTAAATGATCCAATTTTATTACTACTATTATAGATATCTCCATTAATATAATATATTAACTTGTGTGATATTACCAACCAGCCATATAGGCGGTATCCTGATTAAGTCAGATTAAGTCCAACCGACCATAAATGCGGTATCACAATTTATCCATAAATCAGCCATATAGGCGGTAATTACCAACCAACCAACCAGGCGGTATCCATGCTTAGTCAGGTTAAAAACCAGTTTATAATAATTACCAACCGACCAATATAGCGGTATCCTTGTTAAGTCAAATTTTAAATAGTTAAGGTATTATAATTAAGGGAGATTAATCTAAATAGCAATAATAAAAGATTTACCTTTCACCCTAGCATGGGGAAGTTACCTCCTCATTGTTGAATAGTAAAAACTGAAAAAGTAAAGAAAGTAAATTACTATTACAGAAAGTAATTCAAATTAATTACAAAACTAAAAATTAAAGAAACTAGAAACAAACTCATTATTTTATCAGAGAATTACAAAGAGGAAGGTACATCTGAAACTGAAATTTCTAGCTGAATTTATAGGTAAAAAATGGCGTGCGCGTCGCGACGTGCCGCGTTTTTTGGCGACAAATGCGGCGCATCTTCCGGATCGACTGACACGTGGCAAGGCGGCTGAGAGCTGAATGATTGTGTTGACGTGGCGATGATGTGGCAATAACGTGGCAACACGTGGTGATGTGGATTGTCGGCACCATAGGATTGTGACATGTGTCACGTGATGATTGGATGATGATGGCGTGGCTGACACGTGGCACATTGAATTGGCATGTTGCTGATGTGGACGCCTACGTGGCTGACACATGGATGACACATGGTGATGGCGATTGTCGGCACCATAGGATGATGACACATGGCACATTGTATTTTAACAGATCTCCTCTGATGTTGACACATGGCATGCACATTTTAGCATCCTGCCGCGACGAGCCAAATTACATTTTTGCCATTTTTTGTCATTTTTACTGTTTTGGCCCCAAATCACCTCCAGAATGTTCTGAAACTTTATTTATCTACAAAATAACACAAAACACATCAAAATATTCACAAAACTCAAGAAATTATACAAAATATTAGGTCAAATGAGTGGGAAATAGTGATACATTTACCACTCATCAGGTGTGATGTCAAGATGGAAGTATCATTTCATTCATATGAAGATGATGATCACGCAGAGATACAGAACTAGTACTTTTAAATGCTGCAGCTATCGGGATAGTATGACTAGGTCATGATTATCCGATTACAGAGACTAGTTGCTAGTGATCCGATATATGCTTCGTACGGGACAGACACAATTCCAGCCCCAGGCCTAGCATGTGACATCCGATACTGGATCGTAATACGCAATACATTGTATACTACGCATGATATAGATTTTATATATTCCATGTTGAATATATTTCTGGAGAATTGGGTAGGCACAGTGATTTGCTAGAAGCCAACCATGTCTTGTAAATCGGTAAGAATGTGGTACCGGGTACGCACGTGTTCGGATAGTCCGATGACCATATTTACTGCCAACATATCCAAGAATCGCTTGGGTCGCTTCCCAAAGATTCATCGATGACATTTGACTCGAACAGAATTAATCTAGGATTAATAATATGAGAAAGAAAATTAATTTGGGATTAATAGCGTCAAGAATTAATCCGGGATTAATTCGACTAAAAGAGAGAACGCGATTATTTTGGAATTAATCGGTAAAATAAATTTAATAGTTAAATTAGATTTTTCTATTTAATTTATTTAATTGGGCTAAAATAATATATTGGATATATTAATTGAAATTGGATTTCAATACGGAATTAAAATTGGATTTTAATTCAAGCGAACAAATTAATTTGGAATTAATTCGTAAGCGACTTCCGTAATAATTTTACTGGGTATTATTATTTAATTAAATTAGATTTAATTATGTAGCGATAGAAAACTCGTTTAGTCGGATTAAACGAACCGGGCTCAAAGTGTGTTGTGTAAGCCAACTATAATTTGGAATTCAAAATTGGGTGGGAACCACAACTCACATCACTAGTCACTTTGTGATGGAAGTAGTTGGAATAGTAATTGGATTACTTATTACACACACCTACCAACTTTTGAAGTCAATTTTTGGTATTAGTTTTGCTTTTTGGAAAAACATAACACTTACTTGATTTTTGGAAAATTAACACAACCAAAACTTCTCTCTTTTTTCTCCCATGGACGAAAGTTCTTCTTCTTGGAGGAGAAAATTTTCACTCAAATTTTGTTCAAGCTAGCACTTAAAGGAGTCAAAGAAATGTGATAGGGAAACTCACCATCGAGTTTGGAATTCAATTTTAAAGCTTGGAGCTTCTACATCCATGAAAGTTCGAACTTCTCTACCGATCAATGTAAGTCCTCCGCAACTTATTTTTGATTTTATTCACACACGAATCACGCTTAGAGATCTCGTGGCATGTCTAGGACACTCACAATGGTATCAGAGCGCCAATCTAAGCATGATTTGAATTCTATGGTTCTAAACTTTAATTTGGGGATTTTGCTTGGAGTATGTATTTTCCTAAATTGATTGTGTGGTTGTGTTTAGATGATGATGAATTGGATTTGTGCATCTTTGGATTTAAGAAAAATTGATTAGATTAATTTTCCCCAAAATCAATGTCATGGTCGAATTGAACCTTAGTACATCTCATGGTGATTTTTGGAAATTAGACCATTGGATGAGTTTAAAGCATGAAATGAATGTTAATTGTTGGTTTAATTGGATTGAAATCAAAACTGAATGTTGTTTCATGTTATTGCTGTGGGATGAAGCATGTTGGAATGAGTTGATTTTGCTTCAATTTGTGTTGGACATGAATTGGATGATTAAAGCATGATTAATTAGTTTAATTGATGTTTTGGAAATATTGGATTAATTAATTAATTGTGGTAATTTCACTTTAATTAAATTAATGTGATATTTAGAATATTATGTTAATATGTATTAGTCTTTAAATTTGGAATTTATTAAATTGGACTAATTTGTTGTATTTGGGCTTCATGGGCTTGGTTGGGCCAAGTTTGGTTTTGGTCAATTGGGTTGGATCCAAATGGGTCTAAAACCATTTCCATAAAGTCCAAAATATGACATTGGGCCTTTAATAATTTAATTGGGCCTAATTGGCCTAAATTGATTTTTGGCATATGGTGATTCCTATTTGGGCCTTGGCATCTTGGGTTTGATCCATAATGGCCAAAGCCCATGCCTAAAGAATTAATCGAAAGCTCATTGGACTTTAATTAAAATAGCATTTAGATTAGATTTAGAATCTAAGTCTAAAATACAGTAAAATAAGTGTAATTATTTAATTTGGAATTAAATATGAATTAGTATTGGATACAATTTAAATTGGATTTAAAATTATAGTTCGAAATAATTCAAGAATACGTACTTTGAGTATTTATTCTTAAACGAGTTGGACTCGCGCAAATCAAATCGTTGTTTGAACATTGGATGGTCATTAATTCAAAGATTAATTAATTGGATTAGATTGATTGAATAACATGCTTTGTGTGAATACTTGGATGTATTTATATGAATAATGTATATCGAATGGATATTAGAAGGGTGGGGGTAATTTTGGAAATTGTTGTAATAAATTTAGAATTTATTAAATTAGACATGCGTGTCAAGCCTATTATCTATTTTCTCTTTGTATTTCTCTTCTCACCAATTCCCCTCAATAAAAATGAGGTTTCTGTAATGTATTATGTAATTGGGTAGAAGTATGAATAGTGCTAGCGGAAGATAGGAAATGGAGAGATTTGTTCTAGGAACAAATTGTTATATATCCATCCGCATATCATTATTAATTTTATTCGCGCCTTATTATGATTTTAGAATGCATGTTTAAGGGTGTATGATGAGACCTAATCAAAGATAATTAATTGCTTGCCAATTTACGCGAAAAACCCTCACTCAAATATTAAGCGTTTTCCTTCCATTGAGTGGTTCTCTCTCAAAATCCAAGATTGACATTGGTTTGTTGGCCAAAGTCAAGATCATTGTCCATCACGGATGTGTTTGAACCACGAAAGCTTTGTTACATATCACATGTCTTGGGCAGTTGTGATTTGTTGGCCAAAGTCAAGGTCACTTCTGTACATCGACGTGGATTACGAAGCTTTCCCTCTGTCAATGGGTCACGTTTAACTGGAATCATTAAGCTTGTTGAGCCAAAGCCAAGGCTCAGTTGATTCAGAGGAAAAGATTAGGAAATATATATTGGATATATATCTCAGACTTGGAGGTCCACCTACCGGATCTAGGAATTGGATGAGATCCAATTGATCTTAGAGATCTACCTAGTTAAGTTTCATACAGCTTGTTAGCCAAAGTCAAGGTTGTGTGTTATTTAACGGGATCCTAGCCCACTAGAAAACTAGGTTTCCCGAGTACTCCACAGAGGGTTAGAGGCTCGCCGAAAAATAGTTGGAGGAAATTTTTATAGTGCTATCTTGGGCGAACCTGAACATACACCAGAAACCAATTGGGTTGTTTAACGTTGATGTATTTTATGATTTTCTTTGTGTATTTCTTGATGATGCCCGGAGAAATGGGTTCGTGTCAAAACCTTTGAAAGAACTCCTATTTACTGCCAGAACTGCTCCGGATATAATAGACCAACTCATAGCCTATGAACCACAAGTTGACCTTATCCTTTCAAAGATAAATTGGTCCGAGGACGATCGTGGTAAGAGACGTCAGATTAATCTAGATCTTAACCTTTAATTTCCTGTAGAATTTCAGCTAACCAGGTATTATCTTCTAAACTCATCTTCTACTGTTTAAGACATTGGGGACAATGTTTCATTTAGGTTTGGGGAAGGAAATTAGTTGATCAGTACCTTGTTTTTAATCTGTGTGTTGTTTTTATTTTTAGTCCTAAATTTTTCCTAAAATTCCAAAAAAAATTGAAATTTTTTCAAAAATTACAAAAATATTTTGCGTTTTTGTGTTTTTATTTTGACTAAAAAGGTGAAATTGGTAAGAGATAGCTGAGTAAGAAGTTTCCACTCCTGAGACGTATCTCAAACCTATTTCGGAACAAGTTAATTTTTGTTTATTTCCTTTTGAATTATTTAATTTGTGAATTCTCCATAATACTGACTAAAATGGATCTTCATATGCTCAATTGACAGGTATTATCAACATATATAGTAACATACAGACATGAGCTAAAATTGACAAGTTTGTAATATTCAGTGCTCTAGTTTAATTGGAGGAAGCATCTCAAAAAGTAATGGAGTAAAAAAAAAAAAATCTGAGATCCGAGTTATTAAGTCTGTAAGGGTGTTTACACCTAGTGCCCTAAAACCAACTGGTTTGAGAGTCACTGGCCCAAAGCTCGCTACATGGATCAAAGATGCTACAAAAAATATATATATCTGAAGTCTGAGTAATTAAGTCCGTAGGGGTGTCTTAACACCTGGTGCCCTAAAGCCAACTGGTTTGGGAGTCACCGACCCAAAGCTCGTTACATAGATGGAAGATATTGTATATAAATAAAAAATAGAGAAAAAATCAAAGAAAAAATCTGAAAAATGAGAAAAATTATTCCATTGCTATAAAAATATGTGAAATCTGATAGAACTTTAGGACAAAAATATTACTCTCTTATCAACTGCACTTATGACTGTTGTGGGTAAAAATGAGTTGTTTAATATTTTGTTGGCTGTGTATATGGAGAATGGTAAAAATAATCAGAGAATTTACTTATTCAGTAATTTAGAAAGAAAGAAAACAACTAGTAACTTGGAGTAGAAGTTTCACCCGATTAGTCACTAACTTCTTTATTCTATTTTCGCTTGTCTTTTTGCTTTTGTGTGCATTAGTTTCACTACATTTTTTACTTTTGCAAAACGTTTGTGGGTATCATTGCTGTAAGCCCTCACGAGACTATAACTCGTCCACTATGGACACCTAGGGGTTTAAAGGCTTGTTGCATATGCTAAATGCAACCGTGATCCCTACGAAAGTGGCTTAATTTAATTTTAATTGTTTCTTGTATTTTATTTTGTTATTTTGCTCGAGGACTAGCAAAATGTTAGGTTTGGGGGTGTGATGAGCGGAAAATATATCAATATTTACCGCCCATTTTACTTAATATTTTGTTTAGTTTCTCGGGTTTGATGAACATTTTGATGTGGTTTAGTTTATTTTGCAAATAAAATAATATTGGGACACAATGAAATCATTTAGGACGAAATGTGGGTCAAATAAGGGCAAAAATTGGACTTCACATATTAATTTTGGAGATTGGAAACTTGAAAGGGCGTTTTAACGAAGTGCAGTTTTGGAAATTCCAATTTTGCGCATCTGTCGTATTTTGGGCATAACCTTTTACTCCGATATCGGATTGAGCTGATTCAAGTTCCAGATTAAAGAAGACTCAAATATCTACAACTGTTAAAGACAAAATAATTTCGAATTATGAATATTTCATGCCTGAAATTGATGAACCATCCAGAAGTGTGTTGTGTGTAATTATTAAAGTTATTTTCAATCATTTTCAAAGCAAAAAATAAATTAATAAATAAATAATAAAAATTATCAAATCACCACCAAACATGATAAGCAATTAGTGGAGAAATTAATAATGGATTTGGTGGAGCAATTAGTGGAGCAATTAGTGGAGCAATTAATAATGGATTTTGTGGATGATTTGATGGAGGCAAAATTTTGCCTATAAATACCAAGCCATTTCATTTGTAAAATTCATACTTTCTTCTAAGGAATTTCTTAAGAATACTAAGAAGATTGTATCTTGTTTGTTTATTTACAGCTTTCAGTAATTAATTTCCGTTTTCGCACTTTCTTTTCTTACTTTTCAGTTTTTACTTTCCGCAATTTACTTTTACGCACAGTACTTTTCTTTCTTTAATTTTCAGTTTTTACTTTTCAGTAATGAGGAGGTAACTTCCCCCTGCTAGGGTGAAAGGTAATTCTTTTACTATTACTATTTAGATTAATCTCCATTTAATATAATATATTCACTATTTAAAATTTTACTTAAAAAGGATACCGCCAGATTGGTCGGTTGGTAATTCATTTTAATCTGGTTTAAATATGACTAATCAAGGATACCGCCAGATTGGTAGGTTGATAATTAAATTTTCTTACTGCCTATATGGCAGGTTTATTTTGGTTCCGCCTAATGGCTGGTTGGACTTAATTTAATTTAATCAGGATACCGCCTATATGGCTGGTAGATAATGTTATCATAAGTTTATATATTATATTATGAGAGATATCTAAATTAGTAGTAGTAAAAGTTGATCCTTTTGCCTTAGCATTTTATTTTATTTTATTGCAATTTACTTTTCAACTTTTACTTTACCGCAATTACATTTCAGTATTTTTACTTTATGTCTTTTAAAGCCCTAGTTATGTGTTGTAACTAAATTAGTTATCTAGGGTTGTGATGACTTTTAATATCACCGGTTTATAAGGGGTTAGATTATAGTTTGGGTAATATAAAGATTTATTTATTGAGTCTTAATCTTAATGCTTTTTCATTAACTGGCCATTAATAAAATTGAACTGGGAAACTTAAAATGAACTAGACATAGAGATTTTAAGTTTAAGACCTTAGACTCAATAGCCCACGATCTTCCTTGAGGATAGATAACCCTTTAATAGATTTCCTTACATGATAGACATATACTTGTCGGGCGGGGGTAGCCATAATTGGAACTTAAACTTAATGAATCCAGATAATTTGGTTGACATAGACATATGGTTCAATTGGGTTAAATTGGATATTTGTGTCTGACCATCGACAGAGGCTTTCACATAATTTAGTGTTTCAGGTTAATAAATCAATATATTACCCAACTATAAAATAACCACTTCATCTTTAAAATGATATTGGAAGAAATCACAACCCTAGATAGTTTTTAATATTGAATTTTCTTAAAATCTACTTTCGAACAATTTTATTTACTTGTTTTTAAATTTAGAATTGTCACCATTTCAAATCAATCAAACAACCTATTAGATACTAGTAATCATTTGACCTCATAAAATTAATAGTTTAGGTATTAAGTCTTCGTGAGATCGATACTTTTTATACTACTTGAACGCAGTGGCGGAGCCACTTCAGGCCCAGTGGGGGCAATTGCCCCCACTGGGCCCACTAGTTTTTTTTTTTTTTTTTTTTTATAAATAAATTATATATATATATATATATTAGAAAATATAAATAATTAAACAAAACTCATAAATACATTATTTTTTAATTTTTTGAGTTGTATTTTTTTAATATAATAGGTAGGTTCGAGCCTAAATTAATTAAAAAAAATTCCAATACATTTTTATATCAATCTTATTTCTTAAACATATCTAAAATAATTATATTTAATTTATATGTGTATAGATAATTGGTTATTTTTCATTTTAAATCCACTCATTTATCTGTTTTTCCATTTACAAAAGAATAAGGATTTCATTACATTTAAATAAAAATAACTATGTTTATACTTTTTTTTTTTGAAAGTTACAAACTACTATGTTTATACTTAGGTTTGGTTATTGATATTCTAATTTATTGATATATTTGTAGTGATTCTTTTACTAAACCACGCCTTATATAGTTGTTATGTATAAAATATTCACATATTAATATAAATATAATTATTTTGTATATATTTTTTGTATATTTATTTTTCATTTATAGTTGTTCAAAGTACGAATGTTGCGTTTTAGCACTAGGCTTTTAATAATTTAATTAAAAAAAGTGGTCAAATCTATAATAAATTAGCGGAAATTTAGTATATAATATACTACATAAACTTAACATACATAATTTTTAAAATAACTTCTTACTTAAATTTTTTGGATAAATTGGTATTTTTAGAAATTATGGATAAAAATATAATTCTGAAAATTTTGGGTTAATTTATAAGTTTAGAAACTAAGGGCTATTTCATAATTTTCAAAAATATAGGGATCATCTTGTAATTTCAAAAAATATGTATGAATTCATTATATATTATTTTGGTAAGAAATTTTTTTTGCCCCCACTGACTGAAATTTCTGGATACGCCACTGCTTGAACGATACGTGCGTTTGCGTTATACGCGTGTGTAAGCACCGGTCACCCAGGATCGAGCGTGAAATTTTGTTCTCTCTAGTCTCTTCAATGCGCGGCAATTACAGGGATTTGACAACCCCTGCAGTTCCGCATTTCTATCCCTCTTCAGAAGTCTTTTGTGTGTCGAAAATTACCCATGTCAGTCCCAAAATATTTATAACTGATGTAGGATTATTTTGACAACACCGAAACAACCTTGAAAATAATCCTGAATAGCAGCTTCCTGCTCATAATATTGCAGTGCAGAATTTCTGCTACAGACTGTGTGACCTTCATGGATTTTTAGGTATGATTTTGTGGAATCAAATCAGCTCAGAAATCAGTCCCAACGAAGTCCTATGTGATCCCAAATTTTTCACCAAAAAAGATCTAAAACATCCCTTGAATTGCTAGTGTAGTGGACAATTTCTTGCACACTGTCGTGAGATTCTTAGAGGAGGAGAAATCAGATTTCCTTTGATTTTCTGTGCTATATCTCTCCACCAAATAGCCTTTAGAGTGGGCTATTGAATTTCACAAAAAAAATCTCTCTAAACAATTTAGAGAAATTAATTCACAAATTTTGTCAATTTTCTTTCTCTATAGAGAGAGGCAGAAAACGTGAGCTGGAGGTGGCTAAGGTTTTTAATTTTTTTCAACACTTGAAAAGTTCACTTGTTATTAAACTTGTGGCAATTTAAATAATAGGGAACAACTACCCTTTTTATAATTGGGATTATGAATGTTTAATTATAATTAAATTACACAAAATAAATCATAATCTCACACTAATTCATAGTGTGCGTGTAAACTCCTCCCCTTTGTTTTCTTTAATTACTTAAATACAAATGTCAAATATTATGTATTTATTTTGGAATCAAATTCCAAAATTATTTGATCAAAGGATTAAATAAATTAATTAATTTAATTTAAACTCTTATGTTAAATGTCTCAATTATCTCATAACCGAGTGTATTGAAACATTATATTAAATTATTTAATATAGTTTCCCGACTGTGAATTAAATTAATTATTAGTCATATTAATAATTTTGTCATAACTTATAGTTATGTTCGTGAGATTATAATTGGACTTTCAAATTATTTTATGTCTCCTTATAGTGTATTGAGGTAGTACGAGTGACACACTCACAAAGTGGTTATTTACTTCCAAGTATAAGAGTGTCAAAGTAATAAAAAAAACTCGGTGAGTCTGGGGTCGATCCATAGTGAATAAATTTAATATGATAAAATAATAATTCAACTAATAATAAAATAAAATACTAGGGGTTTAGGGGTCAACTTTTGATATTTCAAATATAAAATAATTTTTATTTTTTATAAAATATAAATTATAAATTATAATTATTTCATAATCAATTTATTTCATGATTATTGAGTATTAATTATGCCAACACATGTAATCTGTATTGTCTATAATTAGTTCATGTCAATGTACTAAATATGCCAACATATGTAGAACCATCTTGTCTATAATTAATCGAAATTTTTAATAGTCCACTCTCTCGCATTTATGAGATTCAAGTATTATCTGTGTCAATTAGGGACTATCTACAGCTAGTCAAGAGTCCTAAATAAACAGGAAAGAGTACGAATTTTATTTGAGAAATAATCATAATTTATAAATATAATATAAATAAAAATCACATATATTTTCATATTAAGAGTTTCACCCTTTACCCCCAACAAGATGCAAATTAACAAGTCAATATATAGATAAAAATATTCATAATTTTATTAATGAAAGAAAAAAAAATTACAAGAAAAATAAAACACACAAAAGTTGTTCTCCACGAGTCTCCTCCAATTACAAGTTGCATGCAAATGCAACTGCCAAACACAAGGTGGATTAGCCTCTTGTAAATAAAATTTTTTTGTTTTTTTGTTTTTATATATTTTTATATATTATTATTTTATTATAATAATTATATATATATATATAAAATTTGGGTGAAACTTCCAAAATAATATATATATAATATTATCTATATATAATCTCGATGGGACCTCCAAAATATTATATATATATATATATTATATATATATATATATATATATATATATATATGTTATACAATAATAATAATAATAATAATAATAATAATAATAATAATAATAATAATAATAATAATAATATAATAATAATAATAATAATAATAATAATAATAATACATGTGTGGCTAAATATATTATAAATTCATTTTGTTGCCAATCTAAACACGATGAATGTTTTCCAAGTCCGATATGAATCCAACTGTCATGTTTTCTTGTTGAGCATCCAAAGTAGTATTCTGCCTACACAAGAAAAATCACAATAAAAATATATAAAATATAAATTTAATTATTATTTTACAAATGTGCTAAGTTAAGAGGATTAATGAAATTACAAGTGTAAAATGATTAATTTATCTTTCATTAAATGTACTCTTTTTAATGTTCATTAACGGGGTCAAAATAGACCTATAGCTCTAAACTCCAAAAAATATCGGGATATTGATTAAAACTCTATAATCAAATATCATTTATTATTAACTACATGTTATTCCACTAAAAACCTAAAGTTAAACTCTCGTTACTATAGATATATTTTATACTGAAACTCATTGGCGCCCACCAATATAATCACATCATATAAATTGATCCTCCAGAAGTATCTCATAATTAGAGACAGGTCATAATATCCGTTATACCCCTCTAATTATTTTTGTACCATAAGTACCATTGATCCTCTAATGAATAAATTATTCACAACTTTAATGAGTTTTATATTTCTATTTGTAATAGAAAGCTCGAGCTCTTATTGTTCAAGTACCAAATTAACCCTTAAGGAAGATACTCTTCTACTTCTCGTAAGAAGAAGTGGACTTCATGTCTATGTAAAACGTCATCAGCTACACACTAAAACTTGCCCCCAAAGTACGTAAAAAATTGTCGAAATTGTTACACTAACCTCACATTTGTAAATCAAATGACACAGCCTGCCATGAAGGAGTTCGTAATACTCAAGATTCATATCAATCCATATATGATCATTTATTAGACTCATATGAATTTATTTGTTTAACGAAAATTAAAAGAAATTCATTTATATCTTGGTCCAGTCTTATATGATCACATCATATACGGTGTCTTTATTCCCATGTCACCACATGAACGATCTTAGATCAAAATCATCATACCATTATAAAATGATCCGTAGCTGTAGATAAACCACAAAAAAATTATTTATCTTTGTTTGCTCTCTATGGACTATTTTCAATTACTAATTTCAGATTTAATCCTCTTGTGTATAACATTTATACACTAAGTCTGAAAGTACATCGGTAACCAATGGCATACATGAAAATTTATAATATGCGACTTTAAAATCAACACTTTGATAAATAAAAATTACATCGTTCATTGATTAAAAATTAACTTTGTTTACTTATTACATTATGCTATAAGGCATATATACCAACAATCTCTCATTTTCACTAGAGCAAATGAGACATGTCGCGTAATCCTAGACTCTTTAAGTGACCTTCAAACACTTTAGCCGTTAATGTCTTTGTAAACAGATCAGTCATATTCTTACAGATGCTATCTTCGTTATGACTATGTAACCCTTCAACACTATCTCTCTTTTGAGATGATATTCCTCTGTATATGCTTCCATCTCTTATGGCTTCTTAGTTCTTTAGAGTTTGCCACTGTCTCTCTATTATCGTAATAAAGTGTGAGTAGTTTATCCATAACTGAAACAACTTCAAGATATCTCTAAAATTTATAGAGCCATATTGCTTCACAAGCTACTGCATACTCAACTTTCATGTTGGAGTCAACAATGCAAGATTGCTTTATACTCTTCCATACTATGGCTTTACCACCAAGGATGAATACTGATCCAGATGTAGATTCCTAGAATATACGTCCGTCTGAAAATCAGAATCTGTATATTCTCAGAGAATCATATCCTTTGAGGAATATACAAGCATATAGTTTCTCATTTTTTTAAGATAGTTGAGAATATGCTTTATAATCACCCACTGATCTAATCTTGGATTAGACTGAAATCTATTGAATACTCCCACTACACAACATATATCCAGTCTCGTGCATATCATAACATACATGAGACTTCCAACTGCAGAGACATATGAGATATGTGTCATCTCCTCAACTTCTTGAGATGTTTTATGAGATATGTCCAACTGCAGAGACAAGTGAATTCCATGTTGAAAATGTAAGTTGTCTTTCTTGAAATTTTGCATCTCGAATCACAGAAGAATCTTATCGATATATGATGCCTAAGACATAGCTAATAATCGTCTCTTGCAATCTCGAATAATCTAGATCTCAAGTACATAACTCGCCTCTCCCAAATCTTTCATTTGGAATTGGTTAACTATTTAAGCTTTTACGTCTGAAAACACTTTATCATCATTCGCAAGGAGTAAAATATCATCGATGTATAATACGAGAAAAATCACCTTATCGTCAATGATAAACTTGTATACACAAGGTTCATCTACATTCTGCTCAAAGTCATAAGACTTGATTGTCGTATCAAATATTATATTCCAAAATCAAGATGCTTGCTTCAGTTTATAAATGGACCTCTGTATCTTGCAAGCCTATTGCTCTTGACCTTAGGCAACAAATCCCTCTATTTTCACCATATAAATTCTCTCATCAAGACTACAATTCAAGAATGATGTTCTGACATCCATTTTCCATATCTTATAATTATAATATGCGACAATGGATAGAAAAGTGAAAATAGATTTAAGCATTAGTCGACTCATTCTTTCTAGGTACAATCCTTGACCACTAACCTAGCTTTGAAGGTCTATATCTTCCCATTTACTCATCTCTTCCACCTGTAGATCCACTTGTAACCTATAAGTTTACCCCATCAGTTTAGTCTACCAGCTCCCAGACTGAGTTGGAGTACATAGACTACATCTCGAGATTCATGTCTTTGAGCCATTCCTCTTTATCAAGATCATCTATTGCACTATGATAGGTCAATGGATCATCTATACCCTCACTGGAGGTGACAAATTGTGCCTCTCAAATCCCTAGATAGCGATCAAGTTGTCGTATAACCCTCTCACTGTGTCTAGGTGGTAGATCCCCCTGATTTAATTATATTTGATGCTGAGATGTCAAAGGTACTATATTATTGTCAACAACTGTTATTGATAGAGTACTGGTCGAACTATAAAGTAACTCATTGAGTTTCACTCTATTACGAGGCTTGAATTCTCTCACAAACACTTTATTATCTTCAACACTAGAGAAGAATCCACCCATAGTCTCCTTAGGATAGTCGACAAATAGGCACACCTATGAACGTGGTTCCAACTTTGTTGTCTTTTTATTTAGCACTTATGTTGGACACCCTCATAAACGAAAATATCACAAACTAATTGTAACATCTCGGTTATCATGACATGTCTATTATGGTCAATTTGTTCATACATGACATGTTATTATGCATATAATCATGTATTAATGGATTTGAAATCCTTGTAACCCTTTCTAGGACTTCAGAATAATTTTTCTGAAGTTCCAGTACCCTTTTTAATTTATCCACTTTCATGAATTGCCCTCAGTATTTTGCCGATATCTTGAGCTTCAGATATCATTTTCCAGTGATTTTAGTATCATTGGAAAGTTTAGACACATGGCTACAACTTTTATGACTTTTATGCTAAGTATTTTCCCTTAATCCTTTAGTAATTTAGTTAAATTTAGGCCCAAATGATGGGTTACAGTGCAATGATAAAAATTACCATTTTAGGCCTTATATTCATTATTATATATTTATGGATATAATAAATTGTCTCCATTTTCTGCTTCTTCAAAGTCACGCCCAATGGCCCCATCTATCTCTCTATTTTCTTTTTCTTTTTCTTCATGTATCCAAGGCATGTCAAGAGAATGAAATCATTCTTTTCTTATAATTTTGAATATGAATCAAAGAAAATAAGTTTTCATTCTTTACTTTAAACACTGCTTTATATTCTTGCGTCATTTTGAAGCTCATCATGTGAACCATGGAAAGCCTAAACTATATTAATGGCTATTTTGCATGAAAATGACAATAAGAGTGTTAATCAAACTCTAATTGTTGAATATTTTCATAAATTGTGCAAGGCTTGACATTGGTTAGAATCTAGGGTTTGGGTTGTTGATGCTATGGAATACTCTTGGGTATTTTGATGGAAATAGAGTATGATTAATAATTAGGTGATGCCTATATTGATTGTGGTATTTTTGTAGTGTTAGATTTGCTTAAAGAGTTTGCCTTGGTGTGTAGAAGTGCAGCCATGGAATCGAGCTCGCGTTGTGAGGCATAGAGACCTGCCTCGCGACATGAAACTAAAATGTAACCTCCTGTCTTAGAATTTGCCTTGGGCACTTCGCGATGCAAGTTGTTCAGTTCGCATCATGACGCGATGCTAATTTCAGGACCAGTTTTCACATACTTTAGTCTATATCTTAATATGTCTAATAACGCCATAAGATTCCAAGCCAGAAGGGCCACATGTATTTTCACACGCGTGTTTGGGAACCGTAAAATATTCATGTATACTAATCATACTTAGTGTATATGCTTATAGATTCTACGTATGAGAATCTTTATAGTTCCATTTGAGCACGCGGGCATTATGACATCGATTCTGTGAGTAAATGCTTTCATATTTATGTTTTCATGTTTTTTTTTTTTATATTTTTATATACTTTACTTATGACATACATATTATGATTTACGAAACACGATTTATGATATACAAGTTGCGTCTTAAGTTTCGCGAGTTATGTTTCTAGTTTACAGTCTATGTTTTAGAAGTTTGTTGTCCATCAATATATGTTTATGAATGATATTTTCATGAGTTATGTATGCATGTTTTCAGTTTATGCTTTCCCGTCGCATGTTTACAGTTTATATTTTTAGTTTATAATAGCACGTTACATGCTTGCGATCTACGTTTTCAGTTTGTGTGTTCCCATTTTAGAAGTACTAGTTAGGTAATTCATTCAGACGGTGTTCATCACATACATATTCTAAAATAGGTAATGAATTTCGTATGAGCATTATATACATAAATCATTACATATGTCAGTTTACGATTACGTGTTTTCAATCCATGATTTCTATGTTTCAGTCTATGTTTTACAAGTTTACAGTCTATGTATACAGTCTGTAGTTCATGTTTATAATTTTCAAGTTATGTTTTGCATGTGTCATGTTTACATATTCACAGTTTACGTTTTCACATTATAAGTTTACAATTTATGTTTTCAGCTTGTATGTCATGATTATAAGTTTTCAGTTGACGTTTTTTATATTTTCAAGTTATGTTTCACATGTATCATGTTCATGTTTACAGTTTTCAACTCATGTTTCCCATGCGTATTATTTACAAGTATACAGATCATGTTTTCCATGTATTAAGTTTACAATGATTCCCATGAATCTCAATTTAAGTTTTTCAGTAAACGATTTATAAGAACAAGAAATAAAAGGTTTTCATATCACCAGTAGAGTGTCATCTCTTCATGTATAGCTATCCCGTGTATGCTAAGCTCAGCAGGCCTAATGGTCTTTCAGTGACCCTCTTAGACATATTCATATCAATGTTCATGTTCCTCTGCTTAGGCGGTGCTAGGTCTCACTAAGTAGGTTTGACACTCTATGTTACGATACTGATGATGATTTTCATGACATTTGAAACATATGCAAGTGTACGTAGGGCAATAACCCAATTGATATGTATGGCGATGTGAGAGAGATGTCCCAATCCTGATCGTTGTATGTGAGTTTTCAAGAGTTTTATGAGTTATTTTATGAAGCATAGTTTTCAAGTTTACAGTTTTCAAGATCAAGTTTACAAGTGTAAGTTCACGGTTGCAGTTTTCGATCATGTTCATGGTTTACGTTCAAGATTACGTTTTCAGCTCATTATTACAGTTAAAAGATACCAGTTTATAGTCATGTGTGTAGTTACAAGGTTATGATGGGGTTTCAGCCCATACTTACAATTTCCATGTTCACGATATAGCTTACAATTCATGTCTACAGATTTCAAGCCATGTTTATAGTTTTTAGTTCATGTTAACATTTTCAGTTCATGTCATAAATCACACTTCATTTCATGGTTTTCAAGTCAGGATTACAGTTTGCAATCATGTCATTATGTTTACAATTGTAGTTCATGTTTACAGTTTACATTCATGTATATATTTTCAGATCATGATTCAGTTTTAAATTTATGTTAGCAGTTTTCAGCCATGTTTATGTTGGACAATTATGACCCATAGCGTCACTATTTGTAAAAGACATTGTGGTTTTTGTACAAATTAACTATGTAACAATGGAAATTGTATTTTATCATTTTGTAATTTGATTACTTATATATATAAATGATAAAAGTCCTTATGATTAGTTCCGGATTATTAGATATGAGACAATATCAATCCATAAAGGTTTAATCATTAAATATCCATAGTCATAGTATTATCGAGACTGGACATCGATAATGCGGAATAGACTAGTATTGCACGTGTGCGTGTTATAGAAGCGTAACATCATAGTTCTCATATATTTAAGTATTGGATACTTATGCAAGTGTGATAGGAGGTTGTGTTTACCGATGGTACGGAAACAGCTTCGCTCTGGATAGACCCCGCATAATCTCATTGGTAGTATGACTATGTGTCTATGGGAATCCGTATCAGGGTAGGTGTATTTGGTCTTAACCTGAGACTTGCATCGCTAGTACTTGCGACAATCAATACACTTTGGTTTTGGTCGTCCAGGACTTTAACAGGTTCTGTGTACGCCTCTTCTGGGTTTATTGAGAATCGTAGTGTATTGGGTGTGATGTCAAGAAGGAAGTATCACTTCAGTCATATGGAGATGATGATCACGCAGGGATATAAAAGTGGTACGCTAATGGGTTGCAACTATCGGGATAATATGACAAAGTCATGATTATCCGATTAAAGAGACTAGTTGCTTGTGATCTGATATATGATTCGTACGGGGCAGACACTATTCCAGCCTCAGGCCTTGCATGTGACATCTGATACTAGATCACAATACTACGTATACTACGCCTGACATAGATTATATATTCCTTTAAGAATATTTCTAGAGAATTGGGTAGGCACGGTGCTTTGCTAGAAGCCAACCATGTCTCGTAAATCGGTAAAAATGTAGTACTAGGTACGTACGTATTCGGATAGTCCGACGACCGGATTTACTGCCAACATATCCAGGGATCTCATGGGTCGCTTCCCGAAGATTCATCGATGACGTATGATTCGAACATAATTAATCTGGGATTAATTACGGAGAGATTTTATCTAGGATAAAATACTATTTGAAGAGAGAGAACGATTAATTTGGAATTAATCGATAAAATAATATATTCGATATATTAAATGAAATTAGATTTCATAACGGAATTAAAATTAGATTTTAATTCGGGCGAACGAGTTAATTTAGAATTAATTCGCTAGCGATGTGAATAGTAATTTTACTAGGCATAATTATTTAATTAAATTTGATTTAATTACGTTGCAACGGAAAATTCGTTAATTCGGAATTAGCGAACCCGAGCCCGGGAGTGTTTGCGGGCCCACTCGGATTTTGAATTTAGTGGGGCCCATAAGTCACATCACAAGTCACTTCACTTGTCATTCATTCAGTTTTTGATGATGGAAGTAAGTAATGATTTGTTGATAACTTACCAAACACTCAAGCTTTTAAATGATGAAAGACTTTTACCTAAACTTGGTTTTGGTATATATTTATTTTTGATTTTGGAAATTATTTACACAAGTCACAACAACTCCATCACTCTCTCTCTCCCTCACGGCAATTGCTCCATTTTCTCTCTAAAATTTGGCTTGGCCGAATTCAAGAAGAAGAAGAAGAAAATTGTGGCAATTTTCTAAGTGCTAGCACACCAAAGGAATCATATCAAGGTGTTAGGGAAACCAATCCCTTGAGCTTGGAATCAACATCAAAGCTTGGAGCTTGGATTCAACCTCAAAGAGGAGATCTTGGAGGACTTCTCAAAGGCAAAATTTTCGTTTTCAACGCATCCAAAATCCGTTCAATGTGAGTTTATTTCTATTTTCTCCTTTGAGTATTCACATGATTTCTTGCTTAAATTGATCTTGGGACACCTTAGAAAACCAACAATGGTATCATGGAGCCTATTTGAGCATGAAATTTGATTAGGGTTTATATACTAAAATTAGGGTATTTTTGATTTGAGCATGTTTTAATCAAATTGTTTGTTTGAGTATGCTTGTATGTTGATAACTTAGAGTTATGCATGATCAAATTGATGAAAAATTAATTGGATTAATTTTCCCCACATTAGATGTGTTGGCCTAATACTATAGTATCCCTAAAGTCATGGTATTTTTTGTTTTTTGATCATTGGATGTGTTTAAAGACTTGGGATATATTGATTTAAGATTCAATCGGATTGAAATCGGAATCGGAATCGGATATAAAATCCATCAAATGCCGTGACCATGTAAGCATGAAAATGAGATGATTTTGTAACAATAATGTTGGACATGTATTGATGATGAATATGCATGATTAATTAATTAAATTGATGTTTTGGAAATGTTAATTTAGATAATTAATTAGTGCAATGCACTTTAATTAATTAAATTTAGAAATTTGGAAAATTAGAATTTAATTAATTGGGCTTAATTTAGAATTGGGCTTATAATGTTGTATTTGGGCCTAATGGACTTGGTTGGGCCAAGTTGGTTTAGGACAATTGGATTAGATCCAAATTGGGCCTAAACCATTACATTAAGTCCAAATATAACAAATGAGCCTTTTAATGTTTAATTGGGCCTAATGGGCCGAAATTGGTTTCTTGGCATATAGGGTGATTCCTTAATTGGGCTTTGGTATTTGGGTTTGACCCATATTGACCAAAGTCCATGCCTTAAGAAATTAATTGAAAGCCCATTGGACTTTAATTAAATTGACATTGGATGTTAATTGGGCTTTGAGACCCATTAAGATTAGATTTAGAATCTAAGTCGCAAAGGCGCATTAAAAAGTGTAATTATTTAATTTGGAATTAAATATAGAATTAGTATTGAATACAAATTAAATTAGATTTAAATTGTAGTTCGATATAATTCAAGAATTCGTACTTTGAGTACTTATTCTTAAACGAGTTGGACTCGCGCAAATCAAATCGTTGTTTGAACATTGGATGATCACTTTATTCAAAGATTAATTAATTGGATTAGATTGATTGAATAACATGCTTTATGTGAATACCTAGATGTGTTGTATGAATAATGTATATCAGATGGATATTAGGAGGGAAATGACAATTTTGGAAATTGTTGTAAATTTAGAATTTATTAAATTGGACCTGCGTGTCCAGCCTTATCTCTCGATTCTTTGTAATTCTCTTCTCACCTAATTCGCCTCAATGTTAATGAGGTTTCTTTAATTATATTATGTAATTGGGTAGAAGACAGAATAGTGCTAGCCGGGGAGAGGAAAGTGAGTGATTTGTTCTAGGAACAATCTGTGAGATATCCATCCGCATATCATTATTAATTTATTTACCGCGCCTTATTATGCTTTTAGAATGCATGCTTAAGGGTGTATGATGAGACCTAATCAAAGATAATAAATTGGTTACCAATTTACGCGAAAAACCCTCAACAAATATTAAGCGTTTTCCTTCCATTGAGTGATTCTTACTCAAGATCCAAGATTGGCACTGGTTTGTTGGCCAAAGTCAAGACCTTTGTCCATCGCGGATGTTTTTGAATCATGAAAGCTTTGTTCCATATCGTATTTCTTGTCCAAGTTGTGATTTGTTGGCCAAAGTTAAGATCATTTCTTGTCCATCGACATCGATTACGAAGCTTTCCAAAGTCAATGAGTTCCGCTTAACTGGAATCATTAAGCTTGTTGTGCCAAAGCCAAGGCTTAGTTGATTCAGTGGAAAAAGGTTAGGAAAATATATTGGATATATTGGCATATATATTGTATATATGTTTCGGACTTGGAGGTCCATCTACCGGATCTATGAATTGGATGAGATCCAATTGATCTTAGAGATCTACCTAGTTAAATATCATACAGCTTGTTGGCCAAAGTAAAGGTTGTGTGTTATTTAACGGGATCCTAGCCCACTAGGAAACTAGGTTTCCCGAGTACTCAACAGAGGGTTAGAGGCTCGCCGAAAAATAGTGGGAGGCTAGTATTGAATTTGCAATTTCGTTCAAATACTTGGCTTTACGCGCTTTCAAATTATTTCGTCAATTATATTTATTAGTTGGACTAATATTTTATGATTTTTCTTGTAACAGTTAGACTGTACCCATACATCGTTAATTGATTAGTTTGACTATTGCAATTAAGATGACAGGAAAGTTAAGCATTAGAGATATTATCATGGGCGACAATGTCTTTAATGGCACAAACTTTCAAGATTGGGACATGAATCTCAGGATTGTCCTGGGATCCGAGAAGTTGCTCTACATCATAGAGAGACCTCTTGGGCCTAAGCCCCGACCTGATCAGTTGCTTGAGCTAGAGCTTTGGAAGACTCATAGCGATGACAACTCGACTGCTCAATCGGTAATGATTGCTGCTATGACTCCACAATTCCGTCGTCAGAACAAGGGATTGGATCCCTATGAGATGATGGCGAAGTTGCATGATCTTCACCGATCTAATCTTAGATCGCAAAGATATGAGTTACAGAAGAAGCTCTTCCGCGCTCGCATGTCAGAGGGTGTGTCTGTTGAGCACCATGTGTCACAGATGATTGCTGACATTGAGCAGCTGGGAAAGATGGGCATTGTCTTCGAGGCTGAGACTTCAATAGATTTGATCTTACAGTCTCTCCCCGACACTTGGAGTGGGTTCATCATGAACTACAATATGATGAACCAAGAACAAACTCTTAGAGAGTTGATGTCCACACTGTGCGAAGCAGAAAAAGAACTTCAAAAGAGCAAGAAGTGCGAGGCGCACTTCACTTCAACATCTCAGACTCCGAGGGCTTGGCCCAAGGTGACTGGAGGTGTAAAAAGAAGAAGAAGAAGAAGAAAAAGCAAGGCCAAAAAGTCAAAACCTTCTGGAAAGGGTAAGGACAAATCCCAAGATGTATGTCTGCAGTGCGGCAAGCGGGGTCACTGGAACCGTGACTGCCGCGAGTACAAGGCACACATGAAGGAAATCAAAGCGGGCAAGGCACCGGCTTCAGGTATATTTGTTATAGAAATAAACATGTCTACTACTAGTTTTAAAAATTGGATTTTTGATTCTGGTTGTGGTACTCATATATGTACTGATGTGCAGGATCTGCAGATTAGCAGGAGACTGGCCTCAGGAGAGATTGACCTCCGCGTTGGAAATGGGACACGAGTCGTCGTTTTGGCCGTTGGCACTTTTGTTTTGGAACTGCCCTCGGGGCATGTACTTAAACTTACAGACTGTTATTATGTACCTAGTTTGACTAGGAATATTATTTATATATCTATGTTAGCCCAATGTGGGTATACTTTTGTATTTAGAAACACTGGGTGTTTTATGTATAAAAATCATATGGAAATTTTCATAGCTGATGTAAATAATGGTCTTTATATTTTGAATATAAATCAATCTCAAACATATAATGTAACAAACAAAAGGCTTAAAGTAAGTAACAAAGATGAAACTTACATGTGGCATTGTCGTCTGAGACACATAAACAAGACACATATATCCACACTTTTGAATAGTGGGTACTTGGACGAATTTG
>SKCR01043756.1:0-37042 GCA_019454045.1 Zanthoxylum bungeanum
GTACGAAGCACATATCGGATCTCTGGTAACTAGTCTCTATAATCGGATAATCATGACCTAGTCATATTATCCCGATGACTGCTGTACAAAAGAGCACCAGTTCCGTATCCTACGTGATCATCATCTCCACTATGACTGAAGTGATACTTCCGTCTTGACATCACACCCAATACACTACGATTCTCAATATACCCAGAAGAGGCATACATAGAACCTGTTAAAGCCCTGGACAACCGAAACCAAAGTATCTTGATTGTCGCAAGTATTAGTAGTGCAAGTCTCAGGTTAAGACCAAATACACCTACCCTTATTCGGACTTCCATAGACACATAGTCATACTACCAATGGAATTCCGAGGGGTCTATCCAGAGAGAAGTTGTTTCCGTACCATCGGTAAATACAACTTCATATTACACTTGCTTGAGTATCATATACCCAAATATATGAGAACTATGTCGTTATGCTCCCACAACGCGCACAAGTGTAATACTAGTCTATTCCACATTATCGATGTCCAATCTCGATAATACTACGACTAGGGATATTTAATGATTAAACCTTCGTGGATTGATACTGTCTCATATCATCTCAATCCGGAACTAATCATAAGAACCTTTTATAATTATATATCTTGGTAATCTAATTACAAATGATAAAAGAGCAATTTCCTTTGTCACATAGTTAATTTATACAATAACACCGTGATCTATACAAATAGTGATGCTATGGGTCATAATTGTCCAACAATCTCCCACTTGGCCTATAGCCAATCACTCAAGTGTCCTACACCCAAACTATGTACGGTTCGCTCAAACTTCTACTGAGAAAATGTTTTCGTCAGCGGATTTGCAGTGTTATCATCTGATGCGATTTATTCGATCATCACATCGCCACGATGTATGATCCGAACAAATCAGATGAATAATTGAAGTATATATCTCGATCATTGATGAGACCATTAATTCTTTAGCATGTGCTGTAGCCTAGCTCAGCTGCTAACATAACTACTCCTAATCTAATTAGGATTATTATCGATCCAAAAGGCTTTTATTGCTGCCTCAGCTGCAGCAATAATCCACTTTTGTTGTTTATTCGGCAACAGTATCTTGCTTGGAAGATTTCCAGCTCACTGTTCCGTTATTCAAACTATATAGTACCTTTATTACGACTTATAGTCGTTTTTATCGGTTAGGAAACTTGTAGTAGTGAACCCAGTCAAAGCATATGAGACATCAGGTCGCGTACATTTATTTCAATGTACGAGTTCTCGGAGAGTGCCAACCACTTTTAGATCTATCCTAGTAGATCTTTATTCCTAGAATAAAGGTTGTTTCTCCCAAGAATTCTATGGAGAATTTTTCCTGAAAGCCAAGCTTTCACCGATTGTATTATGGGAATATCATTTCCAAGAAATGATATATCATCATTTTTAGGACAATCACTGTCAGTGCGCTCCCACTAACCTCGTTATATACACAAGAATCATTTTCGTTTTAAATTAAATCATATACCATTATGATTACATCAAAACAATAATTCCAAGATCGCAATGCTTGCTTCAATCCATAAATGGATCGAATTAACTTGCAAACCTTGTTTGCTCGTTTTGGTATGACAAAACCGTCAGGATGTTGTAAACATCCTCCAAAAGGTTTCAGTTAAGGAAAGCGGTTTTGGCATTCCAACTGCCATATTTCATAAATGAAACATGCAGCATTAGCAAGCATTATCCAAATGGATTTAACCATGGCAACGAGTAAAAGGTTTCATCATAATCGACACAATGTTGATAACGATACCTTTTCGCTACAAGCATAACATAGTATGTTGGTATGTTGCCATCCATGTATGTCTTCCTTGAAGACTCATATAGTACCAATAGGCACAATGCCTTCCGGTACTACAACCAGAATCCAAACATGGTTGGTTTACATGGAATCCATTTCGGATATCATGGAACTTTGCCATAGTAGGGAGTCGATGCCTTGTATCACTTCCTCATATGTAGTCAGTTCGTATTCCTAAATAAGATTGACATCTTTACAGGGTGAGATCAGAAACCCATACCTCCCAGGTTATTTTCTGACTCTCTCCAACTTGCACGGTTCTTGTATATTCGAAGATTATTGGTATAGTTTCATCCTTGATGAACTATTTGTGTTCCATTAAGGAATCGGTGCCTAGAATAGTATTACTCCAATTTTCATCGAGTTTTACTTTCCTCCCACTTACCACTGTATATCGGTATTCCTCTTAGGAAAACCGCATGGTGAGCAACAATTAAATTGTTCTCATGTGAGTTGTATAAGTACTATACTTTGGTTACCCTATGATAACCTACAAATTAGGTACTTATCCGATTTGGGTTCTAGTTTGGTATCATCCAAACATATGCCCAGCAATCCCAAATTTTCAGGAATGAGAAAACCCAGTTTCTTTCCTGTTCATATCTAATATGAAGTCTTTCAAACAAATTTTTATGGAACCTTATTCAAAATAGGTTTTGCATTGTTTATGCGTATCCTTTGAAGGAAATGGTAGCTCAGAGCGACTCATGATTAACCTTATCATGTCCAACAAAATTTGGTTTCTCTGTTCGGACACACCGTTAAATTGACGTGTTCCGGGAGGAGTCCTCATTGAAAGAATACTATACTCTTTCAAGTATTTGAGAAACTTATTGCTTAAGTATTTTCCATCATGGTCTAACCGTGACGGTTTTAATACTTTAGCTGGTCTGTCTGTCTACTTCGTGTCGAAACTCTTTGAATTCATCAAAAGTTTCCGATCCGTGTTTCACAAGAAACACATAACCATAACGCGATGCCACATCCGTAAAGGATATGAAGTATTCATATCCACCTCTAGCCTAGCTAGATATGGGCCCACTTATGTCACTATGAATGAGGGCTAACAGATCGGTGGCACTTGCACTTTTACCAAGTAAAAGGTGTTTTAGGCATTTTGCCCAATAAACTAGATTCGTAGACATTATTTGAATAGAATCAAATCCGTCCTAGTATCCACTCTTCAAAAGTGAGGATATACTAATCTTGTTTGTTGTGTCCCAGACAACAATGCCACAAATAAGTCTCATCTGATTAAATCAGTTTGAGCCATTTGTTTGTCATGTTATACGTTTGAGATTTATTTATATTCAAAATATAAATACTGTTATTTACATCTAATGTTTTTATCTCAATATCATCTTTATAAAATGAAACACTTTAGTGTTCTAGAATATAAAGGTATATCCGCAACGGATTATACTCTGATATAGAGATAATGTTTCTAGTCAAACTAGTTACATTCTAACAGTTTCCTAATTTAAGTACACACCCGAAGGGTAGTTCCTAAACTTAGGTCTCTACGGTCAAAACAGTGACTCTCGTCCCATTTCTGATTCGTAGATCAATCTCATCTGAAGTCAGTATCTTGCTAGTCAGCAGATTTTGCACATCAGTACATATTTATGTAACACACTCAGTATCTAAAATCCAATTTTAATACTAGTAACGAACATGTTTATGACAAACATATTTGAAGTCGGAGCCTTGCCCGTCTTCAGTTCCTTCATGTCTGCCTTGTCTATACGGCAGTCACGCTTCCAGTGACCCCGTTTGCCACAGTTTAGGCAGACATCTTGGGATGTGTCCTTTGTCTTCCCATAAGATTATAATGACTTTGCCTTTGCCCCTTTTCCACACCCCAGAAGCCTTTGGCCAAGCCTTGGCCTTCTGGGATGTCGAAGTAAGATGCGTCTTGCGCTTCTTGCCTATTGCAAACTCTGGCTTTGTCTCCTTGAGTATAGCCATTAACTCTCTAAGAGTTTTCTATTGCAATTTGTACTTCTAAGATCTAAAGATAGATCTATGAAGATCCTTCAATTTCAATATCATGCTATAAGGATCTAATCCTTAGTTCTGACTAAGAAATTAAGGAGTCTTTGCGGCAAGCATAACGGATTGAGCACTAAAGTTATCATCACATGAATATTCCAAATATCATGTTCTACTATTTGCTCAACTCCGATCTTAGGCTCGAGACGTCACTCTATCATATAAAGTAACTTCTCGGTCAACAGGACTATCCTGAGATTTTATTCCCAATCTGAAAATTAAAGCCGTTTAAAAAATATTTTCACCCAGGATTATGTTCTAAACGCTAATCTTTCATTTATCTTGATTCCAATAGTCTAACTATCAAATCAACGATTTTAGGTACTATTTATTATAATGATTACTATAGTCTAACTATATAATCAACTATAATTTAATTGGTTAAATTCAAATATATTGATTACTATAATCCAATTATATAATCAACTATAATTGAAGTAGTTTGAATACAGTCCAACTGTTTAATTTAAAACAACATTAAATATTAGTCCAACTAATATATTAATTTATTGATGAAAAATGAAATGAGCGCGTATTGGCAAGTAACTAAATGAATATTACAAATTTAATACTTGCCTCCCACTATTTTTCGGTGAGCCTCTAACCCTTTGTTGAGTATTCAGGAAACCTTGTTTCCTAGTGGGCAAGGATCCCGTTAAATAACACACAATCTTGACTTTGGCCAACAAATTGTATGATAATTAACTAGGTAGATCTCTAAGATCAATTGGATCCCATCCAATTCCTAGATCCAGTAGGTGGACATCCAAGTCCGAAACATATCTCTTATATATGCCAATATATCCAATATATTCCCTAACCTTTTTCCTCTGAATCAACTAAGCCTTGGCTTTGGTACAACAAACTTAATGATCCCAGTTAAGCGGAACCCATTGACCATGGAAAGCTTCGTAATCGATGTCGATGGACAAGAAGTGATCTTGACTTTGGCCAACAAATCACAACTTGGACAAGACACCGATATGGAACAAATCCTTCATGATTCAAACACATCCGCGATGGACAATGGTCTTGACTTTGGCCAACAAACCAGTGCCAATCTTTGATCTTGAGTAAGAATCACTCAAGGGAAGGAAAAACGCTTAATATATGTTGAGGGTTTTTCACGTAATTGGCAACCAATTTATTATCTTTGTTAAGGTCTCATCATCATACACCCTTAAACATGCATTCTAAAAACATAATAAGGCGCGTATAAATAAAATAATAATGATATGCGGATGGATACTTAGCACATTTTGTTCCTAGAACAAATATCTCCCTTTCCTCTCTCCCACTAGCACAATTTTAACTTCTACCCAATTACATAACACTTCTAAAGAAACCTCATTTACATTGAGGGGAATAGGTGAAAAGAGAAATACAAAGAGTCAAGAGGTAATAGGCTGGACACGCAGGTCCAATTAATAAATTCTAAATTTATTACAATAATTTCCAAAATTTCCCTCACCCATCTAATATCCATCCGATATACATTATTCATACATCGCATCCATGTATTCACATAAAGATGTTATCAATCAATCTAATCCAATTAATTAATCTGAAATTAATGACTATCCAATGTTCAAACAACGATTTGATTTTGCGCGAGTCCAACTCGTTTTACGAATAAGTACTCAAAGTACGATTACTCGAATTATCTGAAATTAATTTGTATTTAATACTAATTCGATATTTAATTCTAAATTAAATAATTACACTTTTAATGTGCCTTTACGACTTAGATTCCAAATCTAATCGTTACGGGTCTCAAAGCCCAATTAACATCCAATGTCAATTTAATTAAAGTCCAATGGGCTTTCAATTAATTTCTAAAGGCCTAGACTTTGGTCAACATGGGTCAAACCCAAATACCAAAGCCCATTTAAGGAATCACCCTTATTTGCCAAGAAACCAATTTAGGCCCATTAGGCCCAATTAAAATATTAAAGGTCCATTTAATTATATTTGGATTTTATGGATATGGTTTTGGGCCCAATTGGATCCAACCAATTAGCCTAAACCAAACTTGGCCCAACCAAGCCCATTAAGCCCAAATACAATTTTAAAAGCCCAATTCCAAATTTGGCCCAATTAATTAAATTACAAAATTCCAAATTTCACAATTAAATTAATCTAAGTGTATAGCCATGATTAATTAACCAAATTAACATTTCGAAAATACCAATTTATATAATTAATCATGCTTATTATCATCAATACATGTCCAACACAATTGAATCAAAAATCAATCATTTTCCATGCAATGTCACTCACGGCAATTTGGATTATTTTTCCGATTCCGAATTCAATCCAATTAAATCCTAAATCAACATTTCCCAAGTCTTTCAAACTCATCCAATGATTCAAAAAACAAAATCACCATGACATTAGGGTAAGCATACCATTCGGCCAAGCCAAGCATTTTGGGGAAAATTTCATCCAATTCAATTTTCATCAAATTGATCATGCATAACACTATGTTATCATCATTCAAGCATATTCAAACAATCAATTTCATCCAAACTTGCTCAAATCAATTTTACCCAATTTTACCCTAATTCAAATTGCATGCTTAAACAAGGCTCTTGATACCATTGTTGGGTTTCTAGGTTAGTCCCAAGATCATTCAAGCATAGAATCATGTGAATACTCATAAGAAGTATGGCAGAATCATACTTACAATGATCGGCTTTTGCGATGCGAGTAACACCAAAAAATTCTTCAAGCTTTTCCTCCAAGGTTCTCACGGCTTTGGCCTCCATTTTTGTGCTCCATGATTTCTTCAAGCTCCAAGCTTTAAGATGAGATTCCATGCCCATTGGTGGGTTTCCCTATCATCTTCGGATGACTCCTAATGTGTGCTAGCACTCTAGAAATTTTGCCATAAAATTTCTATTGCCTTCATCCAACTCTCGGCTTTGTTGGAAAATTGAGAGAAATAAAATTGGCCCTTGGCCGAAACTTTGGAGAGAAGAAGGAGATGAAGTTGTCAAGTGTTGGTTGTTTGATTTCTAAAATCAATTAAAATGATATACCAAAATTTTGTAAATGCCTTTCAAAAATTCAACAAAATTTGGAGCCAAAATGGCAATAAATGCCAACAACTCACATCACTCATGAATAGTGACTGGTTGTCAATCACTCAAAGTGACAAGACATCCATCACATGAATGACAAGTGATGTGACGCGTGATGTGACTTGTGGCCGCACTTGATTCGAAATGTGAGTGGGCTGGCAAACACTCCCGGGCTCGGGTTCGCTAATTCCGAATTAACAAATTTTCCGTTGCGACGTAATTAAATCAAATTTAATTAAATAATTTTACCTAGTAAAATTACTATTCACGTCGCTAGCGAATTAATTCTAAATTAACTCGTTCGCCTGAATTAAAATCTAATTTTAATTCCGCGTCGAAATCTAATTTCGTATAATATATCGAATATATTATTTTATCGATTAATTCCAAATTAATCATTCTCTCTCTTAAATAATATTTTATCCCAGATAAAATATCTTCGTAATTAATCCCAGATTAATTTTCTCTCTCCTATGATAAATCCCATATTAATTATGTGCGAGTCATACGTCATCGGTGAATCTTTGGAAAGCGACCCATGAGATCCCTGGATATGTTGGCAGTAAATCCGATCGTCGGACTATCCGAACACGTACGAACCTAGTACTACGTTTTTACCGATTTACAAGACATGGTTGGCTTTTAGCAAAGCATCGTGCCTATCCAATTCTCCAGAAATATTCTTAAAGGAATATGTAATCTTTATCAGGAGTAGTATACATAGTATTGCGTATTACGATCCAGCATTGGATGTCACGTGCTAGGCCTGGGGCTGGAATTGTGTCTGCCCCGTACGAAGCACATATTGGATCTCTGGTAACTAGTCTCTATAATCGGATAATCATGACCTAGTCATATTATCCAGATGACTGCAGTACAAAAGAGTATCAGTTTCGTATCCTACGTGATCATCATCTCCACTATGACTGGAGTGATACTTCCGTCTTGACATCACACCCAGTACACTACGATTCTCAATATACCCAGAAGAGGCGTACACATAACCTGTTAAAGCCCTGGACGACTAAAACCAAAGGATGTTGATTGTCGCAAGTATTAGCAGTGCAAGTCTCAGGTTAAGACCAAATACACCTACCCTGATTTGGACTTCCATAGACACATAGTCATACTACCAATGGAATTCCGAGGGGTCTATCCAGAGAGAAGTTGTTTCCATACCATCGGTAAACACAACCTCCTATTACACTTGCATGAGTATCATATACCCAAATA
The DNA here is from genome assembly GCA_019454045.1 of Zanthoxylum bungeanum. NCBI lineage: Eukaryota > Viridiplantae > Streptophyta > Magnoliopsida > Sapindales > Rutaceae > Zanthoxylum > Zanthoxylum bungeanum. Next base: position 8,216 of record SKCR01043756.1, read on the forward strand.
TATGAGAACTATGTCGTTATGCTCCCACAACGCGAACAAGTGTAATACTAGTCTATTCCGCATTATCGATGTCCAATCTCGATAATACTACGACTAAGGATATTTAATGATTAAACCTTCGTGGATTGATACTATCTCATATCATCTCAATCCGTAACTAATCATAAGGACCTTTTATCATTTATATATCTTGGTAATCTCATTACAAATGATAAAAGAGCAATTTCCTTTGTCACATAGTTAATTTGTACAATAACACCATGATCTGTACAAATAGTGATGCTATGGGTCATAGTTGTCCAACACTTAGGAATACCTTTGATCATTAGTTGTCTCATCCGTTCCAAGCGAGCTTTGTACACTTTCATCAGAGAGTATTGAGGGAGAGAAGGAAATTGCTTGTGAAGGTTTGCAAGAACGTTTTCCATCCGGAAATGATTTTACCTGCAAAATTTTAAACACCCAAAACTAAAACACACCAAATCTGAATATATACACAAATTGCATGGGTTGCCTCTCTACTAAGTTTAAAGTCATCAGCTCGACATGACTGCCCGAACGTTAGGCTGGATCTAAAAGTGTGACACTTTCTTTTTGTCACTCAAATGAGTCTCCCCAATAGTGCTTGACACGCTGAGTATTAACTTTGAATATATCATTGGTATTGGGATCAAGTAACTCAACAGCTTCATATGGTAAAACTTGAGTGATCACAAATGAACCTAACCATCTTGATTTCAAATTTCCAGGGAAAAGTTTCAACCTTGAATTGTATAACAACACCTGCTGCCTTGGTTCCAAATGTCTGCGCACTATTTTTCGATCATGTCATTTCTTGGTCTTTTCTTTGTATAGTTTGACATTCTCATAAGCCTGTAGGCAAAATTCCTCCAATTCGTTGAGTTGGTGGAGTCTTTTCTCTTCAGTTGCTTGTAGTTCAAGATTTAACTTGTTCAGTATGCAGCACGCTTTATCTTCAAGCTTCACAGGCAGATGACATGTTTTAAGTTTATCAGTTGAGCTTTTCATTTTGTCAGAGTTCTGGATGGTACTATCTATCACATCAAGTCTGAAACATTCTTCCTTCTTTTCGTCATCCGGGAAATTCATGGCTTTAAAAATATTGATTGTTACTTCTTGGTCCTGTACCCTCATGGTTTGTTCTCATTTTTGTACATCAATATTGGTTTGACCTGTAGTCAAGAATGGTCTCCCGAGGATGATCGACACGTCTTCGTCTTCCTCCATATCAAGGACAACAAAATCTGCTGGGAAAATAAATTTGTCAACCTTGACCAGCACATCCTCAACTACTCCTCTCAAAAATACGAGCGTTCTATTAGCAAGTTGCAGAGAGACTGAGGTGGGCATTGTTTCTCCAATCTGTAATTTCCTGAAAATAGAAAAATGCACCAAGTTAACACTTGCACCTAGAACACACAAATCCATACCAAATTTATGCTCTCCTATGATGCAAGGAATGGTGAAACTGCCAAGATCCTTCAACTTTGAGGGAAGCTTCATCTGGATAATAGCGTTGTATTCTTCTGTCAATGCTACTGTCTCGTAATCTCCCAACCTTTGCTTTCATGAAAGAATGTCTTTCATGAATTTGACATAGCTAGGCATTTGTTCCAAAGCTTCTGCAAATGGAATGTTGATATGCAGCTTTTTGAAGACCTCCAAGAATCGAGCAAACTGCTTGTCCAGTTTGTTTTTCTAGAGACGCTGTGGAAAAAGTGGAGGTATAGTGATTCTTTCTTGATCTTTTTCCTTTGCTTCTTTTTCCTCCATCTATGGAACTGCTTCAATGCTTTCTTGTGGAACTTCTTCAATGGATGCCTTGATTCCAACATAATTGTTGATTTCTGAACCGCTTTTTAAAATGATGGCATGACATTACTCCTTCCCCATGTTCCTTGGATTTGGTTCTATATTACTGGGAAGGTTTCCTGACGGTCTGTAACTCTGAGCATTGGCCAGTTGTCCAATTTGATTTTCCAGTGCTTTAATAGACACAGATTGGCTTTGAATCAAAGCATCATATTTTTTTAATTGGGCCAACACTTCTGCTATTCCTGGTTCTTTTTCATGCTCCTGCCTTTGCTGTTGGAATCCTGGTGGTGGATTGTTCCTTTGTCCTGAATTGTTGCTCCATGCAAAATTGGGATGATTCCTCCACCCTGGGTTGTAGGTATTGGAATATAGATTGTTCCCCTATCTGTTGAAATTGTTGACGTAGTTCACTGTTTCTTTATGTTAGGTTGTCTCTGGTGCTCCTCCATATGGTGAACTTGTGGATCCAATATTACTTTGCATGCTAAGAGTTTTCATGAATTTTCATATCTGATCCAGCTTGCCATTTACTGCTGTGTTGGCTCCAACTTCATAAATTTTAGCAATTCTTTGGATCATGCTCCTTTCTGTTGGCCACAAAGAATTATTATTGGCCATTTCTTCAATTAGGTCCCAAGCTTGATCTTCTCCTTTCGCCATTAAAACTCCTCCAGCTGCAGCATCAATTGTGGTTCTCATTATTCCAGAAAGTCCATTATAGAAGATTTGGACTTGTAGCCATTTTGCAATCTCATGGTGAGGACATTTCCGGAGTAAATCTTTGTACCTTTCCCAAGCTTCGCAGAGGGATTCTGAGTCATATTGCACAAAGGATGTGATGTCATTTCTCAGCTTTGCAGTTATGACTGTTGGAAAGTACTTTGCAAGGAATTTGGTGGCTAGAGTGTTCCAAGTTGTGATAGAACCTGCTGGTAGTCAATGTAGCCAAGCTTTAGCCCTGTCTTTCAAGGAATATGGAAAAACAAGCAGTTTCATTGCTTCTTTAGCTGCTCGGTTGTAATTGAAAGTGCCATAAACTTCCAGGAAGTTGCTGATGTGGGCATTAGGATCTTTAGTTGCATTCCCCCCAAACTGAATTGACTGATGTATCATCTGAATGCATGTTTTGATGTCACATGCATTTGCTGGTAATGGAGGAAGTACAATACAGGAAATGAAGCCGTCAACCACCAGAATGGTTCTGTCTCGAATGGGAATTGGTGGTGCAACCTCTAAAGGTTCAGGTTCCATGTTGATAAGTGCTTCTTGGCCTTCTCGCATTTCCCTTCTCAACTGTCTGATGGTTCTTTCAATTTATAGGTCAAGTAGACGGATTTCAAAGCTTCTGGTTCGTCTCTTGTAGTGTCTGAGAACCTGAAACACAAGAAAACAAAAACAATAAGTAAAAAAAAATAGACACAAGTAAAGGTATCTAACCCCAAATTTAATAGTAAAAGATAAATAAGTCCCCGGCAACGGCGCTAAAAACTTGACCGGTACAATCACACGCGTATAACGCAAGCGCACGTATCGTTCAAGTATTATAAAAAGTATCGATCCCACGAGGACTTAATACCTAAGCTATTAATTTATGAAGCCAAATGTTTACAAATATCTAACGGATTGGTTGTTTTGATTGGATGGTGACTTTAAACTTAAAACGGAAAATAAAATTGTGCAAAAGGAAATTGAGGAAAATTCAATATTATTAAACTATCCAGGGTTGTGAATCTTTCCAATATCTTTTAAAAGATGAAGTGATTATTTTATGTTTGTGTAATATATTGGTTTACTAACCTGGAACACGAAATTCTGCAAAAGCCTCTGTCGATGGTCAGATGCAAATACCAGTGTAACCCAATTAATCATATGTCTATGCCAACCAAGTTACCCGAATTCATTAAGATTAAGTTCCAATTGTGGCTACCCTCGCCCGACAGGTATATGTCTATCCTGTAAGGAAATCAATTAAAGGGTTATATATCCTCAAGGAAGATCGTGGGCTATTAAGTCTAAGGCTGAAACCTAAAATTCCTTTGTCAAGTTTATTATAAGTTTACCCGATCAGTCTTATTAGTGGCTAGTTAACAAGAAGTATTAAACTTAAGACTTAATAAGTAAACCTTTATATTACCGAAACTATAAAATAACCCTTTATAAACCGGTGATATTGGAATTCATCACAACCCCAGATAATGGGTTTAGCTACAACACATATCTAAGGCTAGTAAAAGCTTAAATAAAATAAAAGACATAAAGTAAATGCTGAAAAGTAAATGACGGAAAGTAAAATCGGAAAAGTAAATGCTGGAAATTAAAAATGTAAAAATACAATAAAAGAAAATGCTAGAGTAAAAGGATCCACTTTTATCACTATTATTTTAAATATCTCCCTTATTATAATATATAAACTTTGCGTGATAATTACCAACCAGCCATATAGGGGGTATCCTGATTAAATCAAATTAATAATTAATTACCAACCGACCAATCAGGCGGTATCCAGTTTAGTCAAGTTTAAAACCAATTTCAATAATTACCAACCGACCAATAAAGCGGTATCCTCATTAAGTCAGGTTTTAAACAGTTATTATCTTATAATTAAGGGAGATTAATCTAAATATTAGTAATAAAAGTTTTACCTTTTACCCCAGCAGGGGGAGTTACCTCCTCATTACTGAAAAGTAAAAATTGAAAAAGTAAAGAAAGAAAAGTACTATTGCGTAAAAGTAAATTGTTGAAAGTAAATACTGACAAGTAAAGAAAAAAAAAGTGAAAATGCGGAAATTAATTACTGAAAGCTGTAAATAAACAAACAAGATACAATATTCTTAGTATTCTTAAGGAATTACATAGAAGAAAGCATGAATTCAATTCTGAAAATTCGGCCTCTATTTATAGGGAAATATTACCCTTGCGCGTCGCGACGCGTGTTGATCTTCGACACGTGGCTTGCCTTTTGCTGAGATGGTGACACGTGTCAGGGGATGAATGATTAACTCAATAATTGTGCTGATGTGGCGACCATTGAATTATTGTGTTGACGTCATTGATGACGTATGTGCTTATGTGGCGATGATGATTGTCGGTAGCATATGATGATGACACGTGTCCTGCGCACGTTAGCATGATTTGTTGTGATGTTGACACGTGGCAGGCGCACGTTAGTAGATTCGACGCATGTTAGCAAACGGCGCATGTTAGTATGGCGTACGTTAGCAAGGTGCATTTTAGAAAATCTTCTCTGATTGTGACATGTGTCCCGGTGCACGTTAGCAGACTTCAGCGCACGTTAGTGGTTGCCACGCAGGTTGCGTGTCACGACGCCCAAATGACAATTTTGCCTTTTTTGTCTGTTTTTCACTGTTTTGGCTCAGAATTGCTTCCAGAAATTCCTGAAACCTTATTTATCTATAAAATACCATAAAACACATCAAATTATTCACAAAATTCAAGAAACTATACAAAATATTAGGTCAAATGAGTGGAAAATAGTGATACATTTACCATTCATCAATGGTAAAATAGCGTAATTGCTTCAGCTCACTGGAAAGTGAGCTGAAGCATATAAAAGAAAAAAAAGGTTCAGCATTGCGTGCTACAGTGCCTGTGCGCACTGCACTGTAGCACGCGCATACGCGCACTGTGCTTGGGAATTTTATTTTTCTTCGTTTTTGAGTTTCTAGACTCCGATTCAGTCCCGGGTTTTTCTTATACACTCATAATGGAATATAATATTTCATTAAATAATTGAAAATTAAACCCATATTTGATATCCATGGGTTAGATCCATTTCCAGTGCCCGGGGCACCGATTTCACCCTAGGGGTTCCACAACTACACCAATACTTACAACCCAAATCAGTCAAATAACATTCACTCATGACATCCCTAAATTCTACTATTGCATGCCAATTCCTATCATTTCCCCCTTTCTTCTCCTTCACATCCAAAATTTCATTACAAGCTCCAAAACATAGCCACGGCACCGAGAACATGTCAGCTAATCGTCGTAACAATTGCCATGTGTGCCTTTTTTGATTACTCTCTAGATGCCCATATACCTCGGTACACCTCCATATAAATCCATTTTCCTCTTGCACTAATGCATTAATATGATGAAGACTATATGATTTAATGTTGACATTGATTGTAGAGTCTCATATGAGCACCAATCCCCCACCCATTCCACTTCTATCTATATTGAAGCAACTATTAAATTTGAGTTTCGAACTTACTGATTTCATTTGCACCACCATCAATCTTATTTCGCACACTAACAGGATCTTGGACTTGTACAACCGGAGAAGATTCTGTAGTACGCTGAATATTCGGGAGTTCCCCAGTCCCCAAACGTTCCAGCTTAAGATATTCATTGGGTTCGACGGGGCTGGGCTCCAACCGCCGCTGATAAACTACAAATAACTTGTTGTTTAATCTCCTCATCGCTGCTACCCTCTTTTTTCTTCTTTGATTTTGGACTTGTGCTTATGACTTCCTCTTTGCTTCTTTTCCCCAATTCATTTTTATTTTCCAGCTCCATAAACCCATTGCCACTCCTTGCCTTTGTTTTCCATTTTCTTTTCTCTGTGGGCCACTTATTTCCTTTTAAATCTAATCTTGATTGGGCTTTGTTACACTAGGCCTCCTTTATTTTTGATAGGTGAGGTTTTTTGGCCTATTTCTTTCCCTCTCAAATTTCCCTCATTTTCCTCAATCTTGTCATCTTTTTTTCTCCCATCATGCTCCCCTTTTCCAGCACTATTACCAACTCTGTCTAACATCAGTTCTTGCCCGTCCTTCACCTGGTAATTCATTAGATGATTCTTAACTCCACCTTTACATCAGCTTCTTCCCTTACCTCATCTCAGGTCTGCACCAAACTGCGGGTCGGGTTTTCCAAATTCCCCAGAGTGAACCTAACACAATCCTTGCTACCTTCATCCTCTAATTCCGCCATGCTTTTATGTCTATTACTCTCCGTACTGTCATCCTCTTTTCAACACTTCCATATTCCTTTCCCTTTCTAAAATTTACCCCCTTGAACCACTTTTAACTATTGTCATATGGTAGCTCGTTCTGTGATTGTCCTAAGTACTTGATGCACTCGCTTAACTAGTGCCCCAAACATCCACATCAATAACAGAACATGGGTAACCTTTCATATAGTAACAACATAATAACGTCGTCTCCATCCTCATGTTCTAAGCTTAAAAACTTCTTTAAGGGTCTAGTAATATCTATCAAAACTTTGACTCGAACATCTCCTGACATATTCTCCTGCATCGTTTACCCAAACACTTTCCACCCTCCCAATCTGACTCATAAGCTCTTCTATAATATCTTGGTCCATCCACATTATCGGAACATTATGTATCTAAAAACAGATAGATACAAATCTAAATTCATGTTTCATTACCTCTTTTATCCCTGTCGGTTCGCTTAACACCATTAACGTGTTGGATAATATGACCCATAGCGTCACTATTTGCACAGATCATTGTGTTGTTGTAGCAAATTAACTATGTAATAAGGAAATTGCACTCTCATCATTTGTGATTAGATCACCATAGATATATAAATGAAGAGAGGTCCCTATGATTAGTTCCTGGATTGAGATGATATGAGACAGTATCAGTCCACGAAGGATTAATCATTAAATATCCCTAGCCGTAGTATTATCGAGACTGGACATCGATAATGCAGAATAGGCTAGTATTGCACTTGTGCGCGTTGTGAGGGCACAATGGCATAGTTCTCATATATATAAGTATTGGATACTTGTGCAAGTGCGATAGGAGGTCGTGTTTCACCGATGGTACGGGAAACAGCTTCGCTCTGGATAGACCCTTCGGAATCCCATTGGTATTATGACTAGGTGTCTATGGGAGGCCGAAATCAAGGTAGGTGTGTATAGTCTTAACCTGAGACTTACATCGCTAATACTTACGACAATCGGTAAACTTTGGTTTTGTGGGGTGGGGGATCTTAACTGGTTCTGTTCTGTGTTCACCTCTTCTGGGTTTATCAGAGAGTCGTAGAGTATTGGGTGTGATGTCAAGATGGAAGTATCACTTCAGTCATAATGGAGATGATGTCACGCAGGATACGGTATTAGTGCTCTTAAGTGATGCGCATCCAATCGTGATATTATGACCAGATCATGAATATCCGATTATAGAGACTAGTTACCAGACATCCGATATGTGTTTCGGACGGGGCAGACACTTATCCAGCCCCAGCCCTAGCACGTGATTATCCGATACTGGGCCGATACGCACAATACAATTGTATACTACGCTTGATACAGATCTAGATATTCTTTGATGAATATGTCCGGAGAACTTGGTGGGAAGACTTGGTGCTTTGCTAGGAGTCGACCTTGTCTCGTAAATCGGTAGAACGTATACTTGGTACGTACGTGATTCGGGCACTCCGACGACCGTATTACTGCCAACTTATCCGGGGATCTCATGGGTCGCTTCCCGATAATCCACCGATGACGCACAACTCGCACTCTTGAATAATCTGGGATTATAAAGAAGAGAGAGAGAGAATTAATCTAGGATTAATAACGGAGATTTTTATCCGGGATAAAATGTCGTCTAAAGAGAGAGAACGATTAATTCGGAATTAATCGATGTATTAATATATTCGATATATTAGACGAAATTAGATTTCGACGCAGAATTAAATTAGATTTTAATTCGGGCAAACGAGTTAATTAGAATTAATTCGTTAGCGACGTAAATAATAATTTCGCCAGGCGCAATTATTTATTTAAATTCGATTGAATTAACGTCGCGACGTAAGCTCGGTATTTCGGAAATATCAAACCCGAACGCGTGAGTGCACGTGGGCCCACTTTCATTTGGAAACGTGTGGGGCCCACATGACACATGTCATTGTATGTATTATTTTATTGATAATGCATTGCATTTTGATAGTGTAGAATGCACTCAATGTTATTGCATGGAATTGAGTGTTTGACACTCTAAGCCATTGCATGTTTTGTGTCATAATTTTATATTTATTTAATAAATATTATGGCATAAATATAAATTGATTTTTGGTAAATCATTTTAACTTAACACAAAACATTTCATCTCTCTCAAATGATCTCTTCTCTCACGCCCAAATGGGCACAATGCTCACTGGTTTTGAACCAGAAAAACGTGAGCAATAGGGAAGCTAAGAGTGGTTTCTCATGGTGAGAAATCAAGTGCTAGCACACTTACAAGTCTTGCGAAGGTGGTAGGGAGGTTCAACCATGAGACGGGATCCATCCGACGAAGCTAGGAGCTCCGTTTCTCATTCAATTTTCTGTTTTTGTAGGCAGTGGACTGCATGCAGTAGGCTTACATGGCAGTGCGTTTTTTGGGTCCATTTGTCTTCAAATCGACTCTACCAATCAATGTGAGTATTCCGCTACCTCTGTTGGTGTGTTCACACATTATTTCATGTCTTGATTTGATCTTGGGACCTTAGAATTAACCAACAATGGCATCGTGAGCTAATGTTGCAAGCATGAAATTTTAGGTTAAAATTTGGTAAAATTGATTGAAGCATGTTCTTGTGAAATTTGATGAATAAGTATGCTTGCATGTATATAGAATGATGTTACATGGAATCAATTTTATGAAAAATGCATTGGATGATTTTTCCCCAAAAATTTAACCTTGGCCGAATGGGTGTAATGAAATTGATTGAAGCATGTTCTTGTGAAATTTGATGAATAAGTATGCTTGCATGTATATAGAATGATGTTACATGGAATCAATTTTATGAAAAATGCATTGGATGATTTTTCCCCAAAAATCCAACCTTGGCCGAATGGTATGATGAAATTGATTGAAGCATGTTCTTATGAAATTTGATTAATAAGAATGCTTACATGTATATAGCATGATGTTATATTGAATCAATTTTATGAAAAATGCATTGGATGATTTTTCCCCAAATTCATGCCTTGGCCGAATGTGTTGCTACTTGGAGTGGATTGGAATTTTTTGTGTTTAAGATCATTGGATGACTTAGAACGTGTACGGGACGTAGATTAGTAATTCAATCGGATTGAAAAACAAATCGGCACAAAAAACTCACCTTGGCCGAATACATAATGGACATGTAAAGGAGTTGATTTTTTGTTAAAATTAATGTTGGACATTTATTTTGAAAAATAGATGATTAATAAATTAAATGGGTATTTTTGAAATATTTGGTTTAATATATAATCTTGGTATTACACTTTAATTAATTGGACTTTAATGTTTGGAATATTAAAATTTAATTAATGGGCTTTAAAAAATTTAATTGGGCCTTATGGGCTTAAAATTGGTTTTATGGCACTTAAGGGTGATTCCTTATTTGGGCTTGGTAATTGGGTTTGACCCACATTGACCAAAGCCCAAGCCTTAATAAACCAATTGAAAGCCCATTTGACTTGAATTGAATTTAACATTGGATGTTAGTTGGGCTTTGAGACCCAATAGGATTAGATTTAGAATCTAAGTCTTTAAAGCATATTAAAAGTGTAAACATTTAATTTGGAATTAAATAATTGAATTAGTATTGAATACGAATTAAATTAGATTTAATAAGTAGTTCATATAATTCGTGAATTCGTACCTTATGTACTTATTCTCAATCGAGTTGGACTCGTGCAAAATCAAACCGTTGTTTGAACATTGGATGATCACTTTAAATAAAGACTAATTAATTGGATTAGATTGGTTGTAAAAGCATGTCTTGTTTGTATATATATGTGTGTGAATACGTGGTTGTGTTGAATGAATAATGTATATCGGATGGATATTAGATGGGTGGGCAATTTTAGAAATTGTTGTAATAAATTCGATTTATTAATTGGACCTGCGTGTCCAGCCTTATCACCTTCTTTCTCTTTGTATTCTCTTCTCACCTATTCCCCTCTATGTATATGAGGTTTCTTTAGAAGTGTAGTGTAACGGGTAGAAGTAGTACAAGTGCTAGCTTGAGTGAGAAAGGAGAGATTTGATCTAGGATCAATGTGGTAAGTATCCATCCGCATATCATTATTATTTTATTTCATACTCGCTTTATTATGTATTTAGAATGCATGTTTAAGGGTGTATGATGATGAGACCTTAACAAAGATAATTAAATTGGTAGCCAATTTGTACGCGAAAATCCCTCAATCTATATTAAGCAAATATCCTTCCATTGAATGATTCTTGTTCAAGATCCGAAGTTGGCATTGGTTTGTTTTGACCAAAGTCAAGACCTTTGTCAATCAAGGATGTACTTGAATCATGAGAGTTTTTGTTGCATATCGGTGTCTTGTCCAAATCGTGATTTTTATTGGCCAAAGTCAGATCACTTTTTGTCCAATGACATTGATTACGAAACTTTCCTCCTCGTCAATGGGTCCTGCTTAACTGGAATCATTAGGTTTGTTTTTGGCCAAAGCCATGGCCTAGATGATTCGGAGGATATGGTTGGGAAAATGTATTGGATACATTGACATTATACATATGTTTCGGACTTGGATGTCCACCTAACCGGATCTAGGAATTGGATGAGATCCAATTGATCTGTGAGATCTACCTAGTTAAATAGCATACAGCTTTTATTGACCAAAGTCAGGGTTGTGTGTTATTTAATAGGATCCTAGCCCACTAGGAAACGCGGTTTCCCGAGTACTCCACAGAGGGTTAGAGGCTCGACGAAAAATAGTGGGAGGCAAGTATTGAATTTGCAACATTCGTTCGAATACTCGCTAAACACGCTCATTTATATTTTACTCGTCATATTAATCAAAAGTATTAGTCGGACTAATATTTTATGTTGTTTTAAAAAATATATATAGTTGGACTATATACAAACTCATTCAATATATAGTTGATTTTGTAATTGGATTATAGTAATCAATATAATTGAATTAAATGATAGTTGATTTTATAATGGGATTATAGTAATCAATATTAAAATATATAGTTGGACTATATACAAACTCATTCAATATATAGTTGATTTTGTAATTGGATTATAGTAATCAATATAATTGAATTAAATGATAGTTGATTTTATAATGGGATTATAGTAATCAATATTAAAATTATAGTTGATTAAATAATTGGATTATTGTAATCATTATAATAAATAGTACCTTATAATTGATTAAATAGTTGGACTATTAAAATCAAGTAAAGAATTGAAAAGGTTGAATATTTAAAATATATAATTCTTGGATTAATATTTTAAATGATTTAATTTTTAATTGGGAATCGATATAGGTTAATTTATTTGATAAAATAACTTATTATTACTAAGCCCATAATTAAGCAAATAGTAGAGCATAAAGTCTTTGGAAGATTTATGTGATGATGACTTTAGTGCTTAATTAATATACTTACAATAAATCTATCTTTAGATTTAAAAGTATTAAAATTGCAATTAATAATTCTTGGAGAATTAATTGACTATTCTAGTGGAGAAAAGTCAAAGTTTGCAATTGGGCATGTAGCACAAGGTGCACATCGTTTCGATATTCCGAAACCCAAGGCTTGGCCAAAGGTTTGTGAAATATTGAAAAGGATAATTGACATATCCCAAAGTGACTACCATTTGGATATGGAAGACACGAAGGAATTAAAGAAAGGGCGAGGCTCTAAAATATTTGTCAAAGTTATGTTCACTACTAGTATTAAAATTGGATTTTAAATACTTAGTGTGGTACATAAAATATATGTATTGACGTTCAGAATCCGCTGTGAGCTGGATACTGGCTTCAAGCCGAGATTTCTCTGCAAATCGGAAAAAGGGACGAAAGTCGCTGTTTCGACCGCATAAACCTAAGTTTAGGAACTACCCTTTGGGTATGTACTTAAATTAGGGAATGTTATAATGTAACTAGTTAGACTAGAGACATATCTCTCTCCGTATCAGTATTTAATCCGATGCGGATAAAACCTTTATATTCTAAAACACTAAAGTGTTTCATTATATAAAGATGATACTGAGATAAATACATTAGATGTAAATAACATAATTTATATTTTGAATATAAATAAAATCTCAAACATATAAAATGACAAATAAATAGCTCAAATTGATTTGATCAATAGAGACTTATTTGTGGCATTGTTGTCTGGGACACAATTAAACAAGACTCGTATATCCACACTTTTGAAGAGTGGGTACTAGGACTGATTTGACTATTCAAATAAGGTCTACGAATCTAGTTTATTAACAAGACTCGTATATCCACACTTTTGAAGAGTGGGTACTAGGACTGATTTGACTATTCAAATAAGGTCTACGAATCTAGTTTATTAGGTTAAATACCTAAAATACTATTTACTTGGTAATAGTAAAAGGGCCACCGATCTGTTAGCCCTATTCATGGTGAAGTAAGTGGGCCCATATCTAGCTAGGCTAGATGTGAACATGAATATTTCGTGACCTTAACGGATGTGACATCACGTTGTGGTTATGTGTTTCTTTTGAAGAACACAGATCGGAAACTTTAGAGTTTCGACACGAAGTAGACAAACAGATCGGCTATAGTGTTATTCCGCCACGGTAAGACCGAAATGGAAAATACTTAAGCAGTAAGTTTCATATATAAATGAAAGAGTACGGTATTCTTTCATATAAGGACTCCTCCCGAGACACGTTAGTTAGACGGTGTGTCCGAACCAAAAACCGAATTTTTGTTGGACATGATAAGGTTTATCACGAGTCGCTCTGAGCTACTATCTCCTTCAACCGGATATGTATTAACAGTGCAAAACTTATTTAGAATAAGGTTCCATATAAATCTGTTTGACAGATATCATATAGGATATGAACAGGGAAGAAACGAGGTTTCTCATTCCTGATAATTTGGGTATGCCAGGCATAGCGTTTGGATGATACCAAACTAAAGGACCCAAATTGGATAAGTGCCAATATAGGTTATCTGAAAGGGAAACCTTAAGTATAGTGCTTATAAATCCCACATGAGAACAATGTGATTGTTGCTCACCATGCGTTTTTCCTGAGAGAAATATCGATATGCAGTGGTCAGTGGGAGGATAGTGATACTCGATGAAAATCGGAGTAATACTGTTCAAGGCACGAAGTCCTTAATGGAACACAAATAGTTCATCTATGATGAATCTATACCATTAATCTTCAAATACACAAGAAACTAGTAGATCGGATAGAGTCAGAAAACAACCTAGGGTATGGGTTTCTGCTCTAACCTCATAAAGATGTCAATCTTATGGAGGTGTACCATCCGACTACGTTTTGAGGAAGTGATACGAGGTATCGACTCCCTGTTATGGCAAAGTGCCATGAGTCCGGAATGGATTCCATGTTTAACAACTATTTTGGATACTAGTTGTTGTACCACAAGGCGTTGTGCCTATGGTACATTATTACGTCTTCAAGGAAGACATACATGGAAGGCAACATACCAACGTGCAAACCTAAGGTTTTGACGGAAAGGTATCGTTATCAACATTGTGTTAATAACGGTTCAACCTTTTTACCTGTTGCCATGGTAAATCCATTTTGAAAATGCTTGTTGATAACTGCGTATTTCATTTATGAAATTTGTCAGTTACAGATCAAAATCGCTTTCCTGAAAAGGAAACCTTTTGGAGGATATTTACAACATCCTGACGATTTTATATAACCGACAACAAGGTTTGCGGGTTATTCGATCCATGTTTGGATTGATGCAAGCATAAGGTTCTTGGAACTGACGTTTTGAAATAATCATAATGGTTTATGATTTGACTCAAAACGAAATAATTCTTGTGTATATAAGGAGGTTAGTGGAGAGCGCACTGACAGTGAAATTCCCATAAAGCAATTGGTGAAAGCTTGGCTTTCATAGATATTCTTCATAAGAAATTCTCCGTAGAATTCTGGGGAGTAACAACCTTTATTCAAGGAATAAAGATCTACTGGGATAGATTTGGAGTTTGTTAACACTCTCTGGGAAATTGTACATTTAAAATGTACTTGTATTGGTGTCTCATACGCTTCGAGCATATGGAGTCACAATTGGGTCAATCCAAGTGATAGTCACTGGATTGAAGATTAAGAACATCTGTTAGTATCTGAGAGAACTAAAGATGTTGTCTTAAACTATGGAGATGGAGAACTTGAAGTGACTGGGATCACTACTACTGCAAGTTTCCAAACAATAAAATACTACGGTACTATAAAGTTTGAATAACGGGACAGTGAGCTGGAAATCTTCCAAGCAAGATAACTGTTGCCGATAAACAACAAATGCGGATTATTGCTGCAGCTGAGGCAGCAATAGAAGACAATCTGGGTCGAAAATAAATCTAATAAGATTAGATAAAGTTCTGTTAGCAGCTGAGCTAGGCGTCAGCAAGGCTAAGGAATTAAAGGTCTCATCGACGATCCAGATATATACTTCTATATCATCTGATTCGTTCGGATCATACATCGTGGCGATGTGATGATCGTGTAAATCGCGTCAGACGATAATTAAGCAAATCCGCTGACGAAAACCTTTCCTCAGCAATTTGAGCGAATTGTACATAGTTCGGGTGTTAGACACTCGAGTGACGGCTATGTGCCAAGTGGGAGATTGTTGGATAATATGACCCATAGCGTCACTATTTGCACAGATCATTGTGTTGTTGTAGCAAATTAACTATGTAATAAGGAAATTGCACTCTCATCATTTGTGATTAGATCACCATAGATATATAAATGAAGAGAGGTCCCTATGATTAGTTCCTGGATTGAGATGATATGAGACAGTATCAGTCCACGAAGGATTAATCATTAAATATCCCTAGCCGTAGTATTATCGAGACTGGACATCGATAATGCGGAATAGGCTAGTATTGCACTTGTGCGCGTTGTGAGGGCACAACGGCATAGTTCTCATATATATAAGTATTGGATACTTGTGCAAGTGCGATAGGAGGTCGTGTTTCACACGATGGTACGGGAAACAGCTTCGCTCTGGATAGACCCTTCGGAATCCCATTGGTATTATGACTAGGTGTCTATGGGAGGCCGAAATCAAGGTAGGTGTGTATAGTCTTAACCTGAGACTTACATCGCTAATACTTACGACAATCGGTAAACTTTGGTTTTGGTGGTGGGGGATCTTAACTGGTTCTGTGTTCACCTCTTCTGGGTTTATCAGAGAATCGTAGTGTATTGGGTGTGATGTCAAGACGGAAGTGTCACTCCAGTCATAATGGAGATGATGTCACGCAGGATACGGTATTAGTGCTCTTCAAGTGATGCGCATCCAATCGTGATATTATGACCAGGTCATGAATATCCGATTATAGAGACTAGTTACCAGACATCCGATATGTGTTTCGGACGGGGCAGACACTTATCCAGCCCCAGCCCTAGCACGTGATTATCCGATACTGGGCCGATACGCACAATACAATTGTATACTACGCTTGATACAGATCTTAATATTCTTTAATGAATATGTCCGGAGAACTTGGGAAGACTTGGTGCTTTGCTAGGAGTCGACCTTGTCTCGTAAATCGGTAGAACGTAGTACTTGGTACGTACGTGATTCGGGCACTCCGACGACCGTATTTACTGCCAACTTATCCGGGGATCTCATGGGTCGCTTCCCGATAATCCACCGATGACGCACAACTCGCACTCTTGAATAATCTGGGATTATAAAGAGAGAGAGAGAGAATTAATCTAGGATTAATAACGGAGATGTTTTATCCGGGATAAAATGTCGTCTAAAGAGAGAGAACGATTAATTCGGAATTAATCGATGTATTAATATATTCGATATATTAGACGAAATTAGATTTCGACGCGGAATTAAATTAGATTTTAATTCGGGCAAACGAGTTAATTTAGAATTAATTCGTTAGCGACGTAAATAATAATTTCGCCAGGCGCAATTATTTATTTAAATTCGATTGAATTAACGTCGCGACGTAAGCTCGGTATTTCGGAAATATCGAACCCGAACGCGTGAGTGCACGTGGGCCCACTTTCATTTGGAAACGTGTGGGGCCCACATGACACATGTCATTGTATGTATTATTTTATTGATAATGCATTGCATGTTGATAGTGTAGAATGCACTCAATGTTATTGCATGGAAATGAGTGTTTGACACTCTAAGCCATTGCATGTTTTGTGTCATAATTTTATTATTTATTTAATAAATATTATGGCATAAATATAAATTGATTTTTGGAAAATCATTTTAACTTACACAAAACATTTCATCTCTCTCAAATGCTCTCTTCTCTCTCTCACGCCCAAATGGGCACAATGCTCACTGGTTTTGAACCAGAAAAACGTGAGCAATAGGGAAGCTAAGAGTGGTTTCTCATGGTGAGAAATCAAGTGCTAGCACACTTACAAGTCTTGCGAAGGTGGTAGGGAGGTTCGACCATGAGACGGGATCCATCCGACGAAGCTAGGAGCTCCGTTTTCTCATTCAATTTTCTGTTTTTGTAGGCAGTGGACTGCATGCAGTAGGCTTACATGGCAGTGCGTTTTTTGGGTCCATTTGTCTTCAAATCGACTCTACCGATCAATGTGAGTATTCCGCTACCTCCGTTGGTGTGTTCACACATTATTTCATGTCTTGATTTGATCTTGGGACCTTAGAATTAACCAACATAACGTGCCATCATAGTGTCATAGACCACCTGCTTTGATTCGTCATTTGACGACTTCAGTCCCAAACTTAAACATAAAAATATTATCACCCAAGCTTTTAGTTTTTACTTCATTCAAGGTTTTCCATAGCTGTTGCATTGCCATTCTCAAACCCTTACGATTGACAACCTGGGTTGAAGAATATTTCCCACCAAGCAGCATGCCACTACCTTCTCCCCTTTTTCTTTCATCAGCTTGTTAAAAGATACCTTTACACTTTCTTTTTCCATTATTGAGATAGCTTGACAACGTCTAATCATCTCATTCGTGTCCATTAGATGCTGGGTATTTTTGTACTCCCTGTTTCCTCTTACAAACTGATATCAATCTTGAAGTAAGGTCTCAGATAACTCTCTTGTGTCACCTTTAAAATTTCCATACTAGATAAAGAGGAAAATGCCCCTACTAATCTAGGGCAACAAACGCCCACAAACCTCTTCACTTCACTTTCCCCTACAGAGAAGTCAGAGGAAAGACTTTATTTTCAATGATCTATCGAGCAACACCCACTCTTAAAAGAGTGGAATAGATATATTCCATGTGTACATAATTATAATTTTAAATCAATAATTAGTAATTAAATATTATAATATGTATATGTATAATTTATGTAATTAAACATTTACATGACACTCTATGGCAGCATCGTTCACCTAAACTCTATTTCGAATGGAGTTGGTGAGATTGAAAAAATCCATCGTCATGAGAGGCTGCAACACCTCTCACGTGCTACTTTACTACAGATGAAAAATATTAATTAGTAATTAAATATTATTAAAATACAGTTAAGTAAACGTATATCCACTTATCTCGGAGTGTTCCTCACTATGCGCGGAAAACGACTTTGAGCCTCCAACATAGTTGAACTTGAGATTTGTATTTTTCTCATTGATCATGATTTTCACACATTACGCAAGCGCACGTATCGCTCAAGTAGTATAAAAGTTATTTATCCCACGAGGACTTATCACCTACTTTACTAATTATTGAAACTAACTACTTAAGAGTATCTAATTGAAATTAAAATGTGATTGTTGATTTAGTTTGACTATAACTAAAGCATTTAAATAAAACTACGATAAATTTCAAAGGCAATCAATGAAGAGAAAATATTTAGGGTTGTGAATCTGCTCAGTATTATTCTAAAGATAAATTGGTTTTCCTATACTCGTATAATATATTGGCTTATTAACCTGGAACGCTAAAATATCAACAAGCCTATTTCAATGGTCATGTGTAAATATTCAAAGTAACTTAATTAACTATATTTCTATGTTAATTAAGAAATCCAAAATTCATTAAGTTCAAGTTCCAATTATGGCTACACCCGCCCTACATGTATAATTCTATCATGGAGGAAATTCCCTAAGATGAGATCGTGTGTCATTGAATCTAAGGCTAAACCACAAATCTATTTGTTAAGTTCATCTAAGTTTACCACATCAATCCAATTGGTGATCAAGCAACAAGAAGCATTAAGATCAAGATTCAATAAACAAGCCAAAATAGCACACAAGATATAAGAAAACTCAATTTTATAAACATAAACTACTAGGTTTATGTTGGAGTTGGTGCTTGGAGCGTCAATCCGAACAATGTATTTTATATTTTATTATTTATTAAATAAAATAACTATATTTTCATTTCAAACCTTATTAGTGATAATGTCATTATTCATTTTAGATTGATGTATAAATATGCTAAGAATGACATCGACCTTGGAATAGTCATGTAGTAATACTGAACACTAGGTGGTCCGATATTGGGATAGTATTACTATTATAAACTATTCTTAAATTATATATATTCCTAGTCGTTGGTTTTGGAATACTGTCGAATTCCTATAACCTAGAAGACTATCATATGTTGTATATTGGAATTGGAGTACCAATGGTTTAACCCGATGTACCACGAGCTTTGGAAGCTCATATAGACATGTGGGTATTGGTTGGACCGAATACTGAATGACTCAAATGTGATTCATAATAGTTGGAAGTACACATGTAAGTGTTCCTAGAACATGCCAAGATCGTCTAAGAGTAATTTGTGTGTGAATTATCAAGAGAGTTGTGGAATACTCACATTGATTGGTTGAGGAGATTCAAAATTTCCAAGGATGTAATGAAGCTCCAAACTTTCTTTTTGTGTTTCCAACACTCGGGTGAGTTTCCCTATCACCTTCTTTTGACTCTAAATGTGCTAGCAAGCTTGAATTTTTGAAACAAAAATCCATGGAGAGAGCTCCAAGTTTCGGCCAAGGAGGGAGAGAAGAGAGAGAGTTGAGTGAATAGTATTATCTTACAAAACTTAACTAGTTTTCCAAAAGCCACTTGCCTTTTATATTTTCCAAAGACAAAAGTTAAGTGTGTTGGAAGAAATGCATTAAATGCATCCAACCACTTACATCAACAAATGACTAGTGATATGAGTCAAGTTGCTGTAAGTTAGTGGGTCCCACCACTTTGAATTCAAAATTCAAGTTGGTCCACACAACAAACTTTGGGCCCGGTTTCGTTTAATGTGACTAAACGAATTTTCCGTCGCAACGTAATTAAATCCAATTTATTTAAATAATAATGCCTAGCAAAATTATTACGGAAGTCGCTCGCGAATTAATTCTAAATTAATTCGTTCGCTTGAATTAAAATCCAATTGTAATTCCGTATTGAAATCTAATTTCAATTAATATATCTAATATATTATTTTAGCTCAATTAAATAAATTAAATAGTAAAATCCAATTTTAACTATTAAATTTATTTTACCGATTAATTCCAAATTAATTACGTTCTCTCTTCTCAACGAATTTAATCCCAGATAAATTCTCGACGCAATTAATCCCAGATTAATTCTTTATTTTGATAATTAATTCCCAGATTAATTATTGCCGTAATTAATCCCAGATTAATTTTCTCTCTCATAATTAATCCTAGATTAATTCTTATTCGAGTCAAATCTCATTGGTGAATCTTCGGGAAGCGACCCAAGAGATCCCTGGATATGTTGGAAGTAAATACAGTCATCGGACTATCTGAATACGTGCATACCAGGTACCACGTTCTCACCGATTTACAAGACATGGTTGGCTTCTAGCAAAGCACCGTGTCTACCCAATTCTCCAGAAATATTCTAGAAAGGAATATGTAATATTTGTCAGGCGTAGCATACGTAGTATTGCGTATAACAATCCAGTATCGATATCACATGCTAGGCCTAGGGCTGGAATTGTGTCTGCCCCGTATGAAGCAAATATCGGATCTCTGGTAACTAGTCTCTATAATTGGATAATCATGACCTAGTCATATTATCTCGATGACTGCAATACATGAGAGTACTAGTTTTGTATCCTACGTGATCATCATCTCTATATAACTGAAGTGATACTTCCATCTTGACATCACACCCAATACACTATGATTCTCAGTATACCCAGGCGTACACATAACCTGCTAAAGCCCCGGATGACCAAAACCAAAGTATACTGATTGTCACAAGTATTAGCGATGCAAGTCTCAGGTTAAGATCAAATACACCTACCCTGATTCAGATTCCCATAGACACATAGTCATACTACCAATGGGATTCCGATGGGTCTATCCAGAGCAAAGTTGTTTCCGTACTATCGGTAAACATAACCTCTTATTACACTTGCATGAGTATCCAATACCCAAATATATGAGAACTATGCCGTTATGCTTCCATAACACGCACAATGTCCAGTCTCGATAATACTACGACTAGGGATATTTAATGATTAAACCTTACGTGGATTAATATTGTCTCATATCTTATTAATCTGGTACTAATCATATGGACTTTTATCATTTATATATCACGGTAATCCAATTACAAATGATAAAAGAGCAATTTCTTTTGTCACATATTTAATTTTTACAACAACATCATGTTCTGTACAAATAGTGATGCTATGGGTCATAATTGTCCAACAATCTCCCACTTGGCCTATAGCCAATCACTCAAGTGTCCTACACCTGAACTATGTACGGGTCGCTCAAACTTCTGCTGAGAAACAACTTTCGTCAGCGGATTTGCAATGTTATCATCTGATACATTTTATTCGATCATCACATCGCCACGATGTATGATCTGACGAATCAGATGAAATAGTCGAAGTATATACTTGGATCTTTGATGAGACCGTGGTTCCTTAGCCTGTGTTGCAGCCTAGCTCAGCTGCTAAAAGAACTACACCTAATCAAATTAGGAATTTTATAGATCCAAAATGCTTCTTTTGTTGCCTCAGCTGCAGTAATGTTCCGTTTTTGTTATTTATTCGGTAACAGTATCTTGCTTGGAATATTTTCAGCTCACTGTTCTATTATTCAAACTAAATATATACCCTTATTGCGACTTAAAGTCATTTTTTTGGTTTGGAAACTTGCAGCGGTGAACCTAGTCACCTCAAGTTCTCATTTCCCAATATTTTAAGAACGCATCCTTAGTTCGTCTAAGATACTTAAGGATGTTCTTAACATCAATCCAGTGACCATCACCTGGATTGGCCTGATTGTGACTCCATATGCTCAAAGCATATGAGACACCAGGTCACGTATATAACAAAATGTACGAACACTGAGAGAGTGTTAGCAGCTTTCTAGATATATCCCAGTAGATCTTTATTCCTAGAATAAAGCATGCTTCTCCCAGGTATTTCATGGAGAATTTTAATGAAAGCCAAGATTTTACCGATTATATTATGGGAATGTTATTGCTAAGAAGCAATACATCATCAATGAATAGGACATTCATTGCCAGTGCGCTCCCACTAACCTTCTTATATACACAAGAATCATATTCATTTTGAATGAAACCATATACCATTATGATATCATCAAAATATTGGTTCCAAGAACACAATGCTTACTTCAATCCATAAATGGATTGACTTAACTTGCAAACCTTGTTTGCATGTTTTGGCACGACAAAACCGTCAGGATGTTGCATATAAACATCCTCTAAAAGGTTTCCGTTAAGGAAAGTGATTTTGACGTTCATGTGCCATCTTTCATAAATGAAATATGCAGCATTAGCAAGCATTATCCGAATGGATTTAATCATGGCAACATGTGAAAAAATTTCGTCGTAGTCGACACTATGTCATTGACGATACTCTTTCTGTACAAGCCTAGCTGTGTACATTTGTACATTGTCATCCATGTTTGCCTTCACCATGAAGACTCATATAGTACCAATAGACACAATGTCTTCTGGTACATCGACCAGAATTCAAACTTATTTGGTATACATGGAATCCATTTCGGACTTCATGGCACTTTGCCATAAAAGGAGTCGATACCTTGTATCACTTCCTCATACGTAGCCAGTTCGTCTTCCTCAATAATATTGATATCTACATGACGTGAGATCAGAAACCCATACCTCCCAGGTTATTTTCTGACACTCTCCGACCTACGCGGTTCTTGTGTATTCGAAGATTATTGGTACAGTTTCATCCGTGATTAACTTGATACCATTTCCGTGAGGACTCGGTGTCTGGAACAGTGTTACTCCGATTTTCATCGAGTTTTACTTTCCCCCCACTTACCACTGCATTTAGGTATTCCTCTTAGGAAAACCGCATGGAGAGCAACAATTACATTGTTCTCTTGTGAGTTGTATAAGTACTATACTTTGGTTTCCCTATGATAACCTACAAATAGAAACTTATCCGATTTGGGTTCTAGTTTGGTATCATCCAAACATTCAATTATATGCCCAGCATCCTCAAATCTTCAGGAATGAGAAACCCGATTTCTTTCCTTTTCATATCTAATATGAAGTCTGTCTAACAGATTTTTATGGAACCTTATTCAAAATAAGTATTGCATTGTTTAATGCGTATCCACAGAAGGAAATTGGTAGCTCAGAGCGACTCATCATAAACCTTACCATGTCCAACAAAGTTCGGTTTCTCTGTTCGGACACACCGTCAAATTGAGGTGTCACGAGAGGAGTCGATTGTGAAAGAATACCATACTCTTTCAAGTAATCTTGAAACTCATATAATTAAGTATTTTACACTATAGTCCGACCGTAATATTTTTAATACTTTTACCGGTATGTTTT
This sequence comes from Zanthoxylum bungeanum, assembly GCA_019454045.1. Lineage (NCBI taxonomy): Eukaryota > Viridiplantae > Streptophyta > Magnoliopsida > Sapindales > Rutaceae > Zanthoxylum > Zanthoxylum bungeanum. The sequence continues at coordinate 31,818 of SKCR01043756.1, forward strand.
CTTACTTCGTGTCGAAACTCTAAAAGTTTATGACTTGTGTTTCATAAGATACACATAACTATAACAAGATGCCACATCCGTAAAGGTTACGAAGTATTCATATCCACCTCTAGCCTAGCTAGACATGGGCCCACTTACGTCACTATGAACGAGGGGTAACAGATCGGTGGCACTTGCACTTTTACTAAGTAAAAGGTATTTTAGGCATTTTGCCTAATAAACTAGATCCGTAGACATCATTTGAATTAGAATCAAATCCTTCCTAATATCCACTCTTCGAAAGTGTGGATATATGAGTCTTGTTAATGTGTCCCAGACAACAATGCCACTTTTAAGTCTCAACAGATTTATTCAGTTTGAGATTCATTTATATTTGAAATATAAATACTGTTATTCACATCTAATGTGTATATCTCAATATCATCTTTATAAACAAAAAACTTAGTGTTCTAGAATATAAAGGTATACCCGCAACAGGTTAAACTAGATATAAAGATAATGTTTCTAGTCAAACTAGGTACATTATAACATTTTCCTAATTCAAGTACATGCCCAATGGCAGTTCCAAAACTTAGGTTTCTACGGCCAAAACAACGACTCTCGTCCCGTTTCCAACTCATAGGTTGATCTCATCTGAAGCCAGTCTCCTGCTAATCAGCAGATCTTGTACATCACTACATATGTATGTACCACATCCAGTATCAAAATCCAATTTTAAATCTAGTAGTGGACAAGTTTATAACAAACATATCTGACGTCGGTGTTGGACAAAATGACCCATAGCGTCACTATTTGCACAGATCATTGTGTTGTTGTAGCAAATTAACTATGTGACAAGGAAATTGCACTCTCATCATTTGTGATTAGATCACCATAGATATATAAATGAAGAGAGGTCCCTATGATTAGTTCCTGGACTGAGAATGATATGAGACAGTATCAGTCCCCGAAGGATTAATCATTAAATATCCCTAGCCGGAGTATTATCGAGACTGGACATCGATAATGCGGAATAGACTAGTATTGCACTTGTGTGCGTTGTGAGGGCACAACGGCATAGTTCTTATATATATAAGTATTGGATACTTATGCAAGTGCGATAGGAGGTCGTGTTTCACCGATGGTACGGGAAACAGCTTCGCTCTGGATAGACCCTTCGGAATCCCATTGGTATTATGACTATGTGTCTATGGGAGGCCGAAATCAAGGTAGGTGTGTATAGTCTTAACCTGAGACTTACATCGCTAATACTTACGATAATCGATAGACTTTGGTCTTGGTGGTACAGGCTTTAACCGGTTCTGCGTACACCACTTCTGGGTTTATCAGAGAGTCGTAGTGTATTGGGCGTGATGTCAAGACGGAAGTATCACTTCAGTCATATTGGAGATGATGTCACGCAGGATACGGTACTAGTGCTCTTGAGTGTTGCGCAACCAATCGGGATATTGTGACTAGGTCATGAATATCCGATTATAGAGACTATGTTACCAGGCATCCGATATGTGCTTCGGACGGGGTAGACACTTATCTAGCCCCAGCCCTAGCACGTGACTATCCGATACTGGGCCGATACACACAATACATTAGTATACTACGCTTGATACAGATCTTAAATATTCTTAAATGGATATGTCAGGAGAATTGGGAAGACTTGGTGCTTTGCTAGGAGTCGACCTTCTCTCGTAAATCGGTAGAACGTAGTACTTGGTACGCACGTGATTCGGATACTCCGACGACCGTATTTACTGCCAACTTATCCGGGGATCTCATGGGTCGCTTCCCGATAATCCACCGATGACGCACAACTCGCACTCTTGAATAATCTGGGATTATATAGAAGAGAGAGAAAAATAATCTAGGATTAATTACGGAGATATTTTATCTAGGATAAAATATCGTCTAGAGAGAGATAACGATTAATTTGGAATTAATCGGTAAATTAATATATTCGATATATTAAACGAAATTAGATTTCGAAGCGGAATTAAAATTAGATTTTAATTCGGGCGAACGAATTAATTTAGAATTAATTCGTTAGCGACGTGAATAGTGAATTCGCTAGGCGTAATCATTTAATTACGACGCGACGGAAAAATCGTTAATTCGGAATTAGCGAACCCGAGCCCGAGTGTGATTGCGAGCGCATTCGTATTTCGAATTCGAGTACGGCATCGCAAGTCGCATCAAGCGTCAAATCAATCAGTCGCATCAAGCGTCAAATCACTTGTCACTTTGAGTGATGTGACTTGACAACATGTCACTTTAATAAAGTAGATGTGACTTGATGGACATGATGTGTACTTGATGGCTTTAATGGTTTGACCTTTAAAAGCAAATGAAATGCAAATTAAAGCAAATGCATTTGAAATTCACATAAGTATATATAAGATATACTTGAAATGAATTTCAAAAGACAACTTAATACACATTTCATCTCTCAATTCTCTCTCACTCTCTCACGCCAAAACCCAATTTTCTTCACTGGTTTTGAACCAGAAATGGCGTGACATTAAGGGGAAGCAAGAGTGGTTTTTCATGGTGAGAAATCAAGTGCTAGCACACTTACGAGTCTTGCGAAGGTGGTAGGGAGGTTCACCCATGAGCCGGGATCCATCGGACGAGGCTTGGAGCTCCGTTTCGCAGCTCAAAATCTGAAAATGGAAGGCAGTGAACTGCTGCAGTGGGCGCCAAAAACAGTTGGCATTTTGGCCTTGATTCGTCTCCAAATCGACTCAACCAATCGATGTGAGTATTCCGCTACCTCCGTTGATGTATTCACACAATTTTTTCATGTCTTGTTTGATCTTGGGACCTAGATTATAACCAACAATGGCATCAAGAGCTATAGGTTCAAGCATGAAAAATGTAGGGCTTAAAAATTGGGTATTTTGTATTTGAGCATGATTTATTAAAATTGGATGTTTGAGCATGCTTAGTATATGTTATATTGATGATTGATTTGATCAATTTCAACAAAATGTGATTGGATCAATTTTGCCCAAATTTTATGAGTTGGCCGAATGTGTCTGTATTTTTGGATTCTTGGAATTTTTGATTTTTGATTCATTTGATGAGTTGGAATCTATTAGGTTGATGTTAATTTGAATCGAATTGGATTGGATTTCGAATTGGACAAAAACCCCAAAAATTCTATGTTGGCCGAATTGGAACTATGCCCTAATGTCTTGGTAATTTTGATTTTGTGACATTGGATGTGTATGAAATCAAATTGGATGGTGATTTATGTCGATTGTGGGTTCGATTGGATTGAAACCAAATCGGACACAAAATCCTTCCTTGGCCGAGAGTATTAAAAGCATGTAATGGGTTTGATTTTTCAATTTATGTGTTGGACATATGATAATAAATTGAGTATGATTAATTGGACTAATTTGATGTTTTGGAAATGTTGATTTAGTTGATTAATCATATAATGCACTTTAGGTAATTAAATTGCGGAATTGGATTCATGAAATTTAATTATTTAGGCTTAAATTGGATTTGGGCTTCTAATGTTGTATTTGGGCCTATTGGGCTTGATTTTATCAAGTTGGGTTTAGGCCAAATGGATTGGATCCAATTGGGCCCAAAACCACTTCCGTTAAGCCCAAATGCGACTTAATGAACCTTTAAAGTTCAATTGGGCCTAATGGGCCAAGATTGGTTTATGGGCTTATGGGGTAAATCCCGGATTGGACTTTGGTTATCGGTTTGACCCGAGTTGACCAAAAGTCCACGCCTTAAGAAATCAATTAAAAGCTCATTGGACTTTAATTGAATTGACGTTGGACGTTAATCGGGCTTTGAGACCCGTAGCGATTAAATTTGGAATTTAAATCGTAAAAGGTTTATTAAATAAAAGTGTAATATTTAATTTGGAATTGAATAGTGAATTAGTATTAAATACATGTTAAATTTGATTTAATGATGTAGTTTAATTTAATTCATGAATTCGTACTTTAAGTACTTATTCACAAAAACGAGTTTGACTCGAACAAAATCAAATCGTTGTTTGAACATTGGATGATCACTTAATTATCAGATTAATTAATTTATTAGATTGATTGATAGCATGCTTATGTGTGTGAATACGTGGTTGTGTTGAATGAATAATGTATATCGGATGGATATTAGATGGGTGGGCAATTTTAGAAATTGTTGTAATAAATTCGATTTATTAAAATTGGACCTGTGTGTCCAGCCTTATCACCTCTATTCTCTTTGTATTCTCTTCTCACCTATTCCCCTCAATGTAAATGAGGTTTCTTTAGAAGTGTAGTGTAACGGGTAGAAGTAATACAGTGCTAGCTTGAGTGAGAAAGGGAGAGATTTGATCTAGGATCAATGTGTAAAGTATCCATCCGCATATCATTATTATTTATTTCATACTCACTTTATTATGTGTTTAGAATGCATGTTTAAGGGTGTATGATGATGAGACCTTAACAAAGATAATTAAATTGGTGGCCAATTTGCACGCGAAAAACCCTCGTTATATATCAAGCGTTTATTTTCCTTCCATTGAGTGATTCTTACTCAAGATCCGAGATTGGCAGGGGTTGTTGGCCAAAGTCAAGCCCTTGTCCGTCGAAGATGTGTTTTAATCACGAGGCTTTGTTCCATATCGGTGTCGTGTCCAAGTTGTGGTTTGTTGGCCAAAGTCAAGACCACTTCTTGTCCATTGACATTGATTACGAAGCTTCCATGTCAATGGGTCCGCGCTTGACTGGGATCACTAGGTTTGTTGTGCCAAAGCCAAAGCCTAGTTGATTCAGAGGAAAAAGGTTAGGGTATTATTCGATTAATAGGCATATATAAGATATATGTTTGGGACTTGGATGTCCACCTACTGGATCTAGGAGTTGGATGGGATCCAATTGATCTTCGAGATCTACCTAGTTAATTATCATACAATTTGTTGGCCAAAGTCAAGATTGTGTGATTTTAACGGGATCCTAGCCCACTAGGAAACACGGTTTCCCGAGTACTCGACAGAGGGTTAGAGGCTCGACGAAAAATAGTGGGAGGCAAGTATTGAATTTGCAACATTCGTTCGAATACTCGCTAAACGCGCTCATCTATTTTACTCGTCATATTAATCAAAAGTATTAGTTGGACTAATATTTTATGTTGTTTTAAAAATATATATAGTTGGACTATATACAAACTCATTCAATACATAGTTGATTTTATAATTGTATTATAGTAATCAATATAATTGA